>CAWUFW010020584.1:0-146962 GCA_963921515.1 Calotriton arnoldi | reverse complement strand
TGCGCGAGTGCGCGCCGTTACTTTCAACTCTGAAATCACCCCGTGTTACCAGGCGCTACTGCACATTGCGATGCGGAGCTCACTCCCCCCCGCACCGGCTTCGATCCCACCGGAGTCGATTACCTTCAGGATGCGGAGGAGAGGGGGCTGCGTTGTCTGCGCCGGCCCCGGGTCAAGCAGCTTCCTTCCTGTGCTGCTCCCAGGCTTCAGGTACGGCGTTGTTGTTGTCAGGGGAAACGCGGAGGCCCCGTTGCTAAGAGACGCCCCACGCCTCCTCCACTCTCAGCGCGGCTTCGAGCCCCTCAGTTGCCGGGCGATGCCCGCGGTTGGGTCCAATCCCAGCGCGGCAGGCTCCTGACGTCAGAGGCACAGGGAAGCAGCACTTGGGAGGCTCCCAGGCCAGCGGCGGTGAGTCCTGGTCACAGAGCTTCTCTTCTCCGCACAGTACCGGGCCGGCGGCGGTGATTCTGGATCACATCGCTTCTCTCTTTCGTCGTACCGGGCCGGCGGCGGTGATCTCGGCCCCTTGTTGACGGCCTCGGGTAGTGCACGGGCACGCACTCTCGAGCGCCGAGTCAGTGGCTCAGGAGGCCCAGTAGACCTCACGCCACGCCCCACTGTGTGCCGACACGCACACCGCAGCAGATGCCACGCGGCAGGCAGGACAAAGCTCACGGGGCCACCGTTAGTGTGCAGCCACATGCACCCAGTGCTGACTAAAAGGGTTTCTTCGGTAAACTTTTGTGTCCCTCAGTTTATAACAGGAGGCCAGCTCTTCTCAGGCCCTTGGAGACAGATTCTTCTTCCAGGTCACAGCACACAGCAAAGTCCTTGGTTCAAGAAGGGGACACCAGCACACAGCAAAGTCCCTTGTCCCCCACCTCAATAAAATCAGCAAACTGCAGGCCAGCCCCAGAACACACAGCAGGGGCAGTACTTCTCCTCAGTTCTTGTAGTTGATCTTCTTGGGCAGAGGTTCCTCTTGATTGTAGAAGTAGTCTTGGGTAAACCTTTGTGTTCCTGAGTTTAAACAGGAGGCCAGCTCTTCTCAGGCCCTTGGAGACTCTTAGGACACAGCACACAGCAAAGTCCTTCCTTCAAGCAGGTGGGGGGAACACAGCACACAGCAAAGTCCCCTGTCCCCTTCCTCAGTAGTAACAGCAAACTGTAGGTCAGCCCCAGAACACACAGCAAGGGCAGTCTTCCTTTCCAGTCTCTTCAGCTGATCTTCCTTGGCAGGGATTCCTCTAATTTACAGGGGTTTCAGGTCTTACTTTTATACCCCAAAAGTCTTTGTTCTCCATGTGTGAGTGGTCCTGGACCTAGTCCAAACCAGTTCTAGGTGCACTCTGCCAGTGCATGTCTTCTTTCTTTGTGAGGGAGGCCAGGGCCATCAGGACGCACCGCAGGAGGTGGAGCCAGCATTGTGGAAGGTAGGCCCAGCTCTATTTAGGCCAGGGTGTGACTCCTCCCACCACTCAATGTGCAGATAGGTCTATTCAGCCTAGTGCTGACTCACCCCCTCTCCTGGAGCCACCCCCCAGCACCTGTCACTCACAAACCAGACAGTCAATACACAAACAGGCAGAGGCACACAGAAAGGTTGAACAAGAAAATAGCCACTTTCTAAAAGTGCTATTTCCAAACTTAGAATTTAAAAACCATCTTCACTAAAAGATGTGTAATTAAATTCTGAGTTCAGGGATACCAGACTTCAAATTTCTATCTTGTCGCTATGGGAAGATATGCAGGTAACCATGTTACACAGCATTCCCCATGTTAACCTATGGGCAAGATAGCCCTTCAATAGTGAAAAAACAAAATTGGCAGTATTTCACTATCAGGACATGTCACCCACACTAGTACATGTCCTACCTTTCACATACACTGCACCCTGCCCAGGGGGGTACCTTGGGCCTACCATAGAGTTGTCCAATGTGTAAGAAAAGGGAAGGGTTAGGCCTGGCAAGTGTGTACACTGGCCAGGACAGCATGGCAGTTCACAGACTGCGCGCAGGCACTGCAGTGGCAGGCCTGAGACATCTTTTCCGTGCTACTCATGTGGGTGGCACAACCAGTACTGCGGGCCCACTAGTAGCATTTGAATCACCAGCCCTGGCACACTCAGTGCACTTTACTAGGGACCTACTGGTAAAACAAATAAGCCTATCATGGATAACCAATCACAATAACAATTTACAGAGAGAGCATATGCACTTTAGCACTGATCAGCAGTGGTAAAGTGCCCAGAGTTCTATAGCCAGCAACCACAGGTCAGGAAAAACAAAGGAGGAAGAAGCAAAAAGTTTTGGGATAACCCTACAAAAAGGGCCATTTCCAACAGTAACTTTGCTTTATTTGAGGGTGGTGGCGGGGTGCAGAGCTCCTCCGCCCTAATAGAGGGGCTGCCGCTGCCAGCACCTTCCCTGAGGTAACACTTAGTGGAGTTAAAATAGTAAATCTGTCACCTAGCTATTGTCCAGCACCTTCTCTATGGTAACTCTTGGCGGAGTTATAATAACAAATCTGCCCCCAATTACTGACCAGAACCTTCCCTGAGTAGGCTGCAATTGAGTAATTCATTTTTTCAACATTGTCACTTTTAAGGGAATATTATCATTAATTTAAAAAAAAAAAGCAAAGTATATTCTTGTATTTTAATTTACATTATTGTCTTATTTTAAAAGCTTCACATTCGGTGTGTGTTTTTGAAAATTCAGTGAATAAATGTCTGAAAATGTAAACAAGCATTGGCAAAGCCAATAGGTTTCACCTTTTTGAGATAAGTTGGCTCTGTCAATGTATTATCTGTGAAATAGAACCATAAAATTAGGTAATAGTAGGCAATATAAGTTAATGAGACTTGAAATAGGACGTCATACAACTATAGAGGAGGGAGTGTGAGCTATAATTGGTTTGTAACATAGCTTAAGTAACACAAGACCTGGTACTTTGCTTGAGTGAGTGGGGAAGGAGATCTTGTTTACTTACAAGTGCCTCATACCCCAATGGTTGAGGCAGGAAACCATAGTAGACTGATCTCTGGAGTCCTTATGGGTTGGGGAGAGTTAAGATAACACATTTATGGGGATGGGTTTATTCAGATGACAATAGAAAGATACATACAAGTCAAGGTGAAACAGCAAGCCAAAGTACCAACCGCACCCCCACTTTGACCCAATATTCTTGAGAAATATTTTGTTGCCTCCTGCACACACACTACACCTGATGCTCGAATGGTGTGACCAGAAGGTCAGAAACATCCAACACAAACACGTGGAGTGCACCGGCAGATTAAAAGCCACTGTGTATATCAGTCTAATCAGTCGTATCTATTCCAAACTAGTCTGTATTTTTCTTGATGAAAACACAGAACAACCTAAGCTTTTCCTCAGGGCTGTAAAAAATATATAAAATCATATATATATATATATAACATACATATCATACAACATAGACATAACACATTTTCAATGTTACTAGCAATATACAAACATATTAACTTAATACTGATTGCACAAGAACAAAAGGGAAATTACAAATTCACATATTATTTAGATAAAGACATATGACAGATATGTATAACAATTTTAAAACTGATAGAAAACGATTAAACAAACAAGACATGCCAAAATGACAGAGTCTAATCTACATAGCAATTTCACTTGTGATTGAAAAATATGTGGTGTTGTGATGGAAACTGAAGGTGTCTAAATTCTGAGCAATGTGAAGGGCAAAGATGAAAGGGATGAGAGGAATTATTAATAATAATAAAGTTATTTGTAAAGCGCAAACAGCTACCTCAAACAGAGGTGTCCCGGCGCTGTGCGGAGAAGTCAGGTGAACAAACTGGGCCTCCCTGGACTGGAAACAAGCATCCTAGGAACAGTTTCGGGGTTTCACCCCTCTTCAGCCAGAATAACTTGATTCCAGTGGCATGGAGAACACGGGACCCACGTCTGGGCATACCCGTCCCACTCGGGGTGACAAATGCAAAAACAACAGTTGATGGACAGAATGCAGAACAATGTCATACATTCACCCCAGTAGAGAGATCTGGGCATAAATCCGTCGTTTTTTTGCTCACCATGCCAATCCCGTTTGAACCCCGCCATATGCAAATCAGTCTTGACCCTGTGCCTCATGGGAACAGTCCAGCCCGAACTACCAAGCCAGGTCCTCCCTGGACTGGAAACAAGCATCCTAGGACCAGTTTCGGGGTTTCACCCCTCTTCAGCCAGAATAGCTTGATTCCAGTGGCATGGAGAGCACGGGACCCACGTCTGGGCATACCCGTCCCACTCGGGGTGACAAATGCAAAAACAACAGTTGATGGACAGAATGCAGAACAATGTCATACATTCACCCCAGTACAGAGATTTGGGCCTAAATCAATTGTTTTTTTGCTCACCATGCCAATCAGTTTGAACCCAGCCATATGCAAATCAGTCTTGACCCTGTGCCTCATGGGAACAGTCCAGCCCGAACTGCCAAGCCAGGTCCTCCCTGGACTGGAAACAAGCATCCTAGGACCGGTTTCGGGTTTTCAACCCTCATCAGCCAGGATAGCTTGACTTCCAGTGGCATGGAGAGCACGGGGCCCACGTCTGGGCATACCCGTCCCTCTCGGGGTGACAAATGCAAAAGAACAGTTGATGGACAGAATGCAGAACAATTTCATACATTCACCTCCAGTACAGCGATCTGGGCCTAAATCAATCTTTTTGCTCCCCATGCCATTCCAGTTTGAACCCAGCCATATGCAAATCAGTCTTGACCCTGTGCCCAATGGGAACAGTCCAGCCCGAACTGCCAGGTCAGGTCCTCCCTGGACTGGAAACAAGCATCCTAGGACCGGTTTCGTATTTTCAACCCTCATCAGCCAGGATAGCTTGACTTCCAGTGGCATGGAGAGCACGGGACCCACGTCTGGGCATACCCGTCCCTCTCGGGGTGACAAATGCAAAAAGAACAGTTGATGGACAGAATGCAGAACAATGTCATACATTCACCCCCAGTACAGAGATCTGGGCCTAAATCCATCGTTTGTCTGCGCCCCATGCCATTCCAGTTTGAACCCAGCCATATGCAAATCGTTCTTGACCCTGTGCCCAATGGGAACAGTTCAGCCCGAACTGCCAGGCCAGGTCCTCCCTGGACTGGAAACAAGCATCCTAGGACCGGTTTCGGGTTTTCAACCCTCATCAGCCAGGATAGCTTGACTTCCACTGACATGGAGAGCACGGGACCCACGTCTGGGCATACCCATCCCACTCGGAGTGACAAATGCAAAAAGAACAGTTGATGGACAGAATGCAGAACAATGTCATACATTCACCCCCAGTACAGAGATCTGGGCCTAAATTCATCTTTTTTTGCTCCCCATGCCATTCCAGTTTGAACCCAGGCATATGCAAATCAGTCTTGACCCTATGCCCAATGGGAACAGTACAGCCCGAACTGCCAGGCCAGGTCCTCCTTGGTCTGGAAACAAGCATCCTAGGACCGGTTTTGTGTTTTCAACCCTCATCAGCCAGGATAGCTTGACAACCAGTGGCATGGAGAGCACGGGACCCACGTCTGAGCACACCCGTCCCACTCGGGGTGACAAATGCAAAAAGAACAGTTGATGGACAGAATGCAGAACAATGTCATACATTCACCCCCAGTAAAGAGATCTGGGCATAAATCCGTCGTTTTTTTGCTCACCATGCCAATCCCGTTTGAACCCCGCCATATGCAAATCAGTCTTGACCCTGTGCCTCATGGGAACAGTCCAGCCCGAACTACCAAGCCAGGTCCTCCCTGGACTGGAAACAAGCATCCTAGGACCAGTTTCGGGGTTTCACCCCTCTTCAGCCAGAATAGCTTGATTCCAGTGGCATGGAGAGCACGGGACCCACGTCTGGGCATACCCGTCCCACTCGGGGTGACAAATGCAAAAACAACAGTTGATGGACAGAATGCAGAACAATGTCATACATTCACCCCAGTACAGAGATTTGGGCCTAAATCCATTGTTTTTTTGCTCACCATGCCAATCCAGTTTGAACCCAGCCATATGCAAATCAGTCTTGACCCTGTGCCTCATGGGAACAGTCCAGCCCGAACTGCCAAGCCAGGTCCTTCCTGGACTGGAAACAAGCATCCTAGGACCGGTTTCGGGTTTTCAACCCTCATCAGCCAGGATAGCTTGACTTCCAGTGGCATGGAGAGCACGGGGCCCACGTCTGGGCATACCCGTCCCTCTCGGGGTGACAAATGCAAAAGAACAGTTGATGGACAGAATGCAGAACAATTTCATACATTCACCTCCAGTACAGCGATCTGGGCCTAAATCAATCTTTTTTTGCTCCCCATGCCATTCCAGTTTGAACCCAGCCATATGCAAATCAGTCTTGACCCTGTGCCCAATGGGAACAGTCCAGCCCGAACTGCCAGGTCAGGTCCTCCCTGGACTGGAAACAAGCATCCTAGGACCGGTTTCGTATTTTCAACCCTCATCAGCCAGCATAGCTTGACTTCCAGTGGCATGGAGAGCACGGGACCCACGTCTGGGCATAACCGTCCCTCTCGGGGTGACAAATGCAAAAAGAACAGTTGATGGACAGAATGCAGAACAATGTCATACATTCACCCCCAGTACAGAGATCTGGGCCTAAATCCATTGTTTGTCTGCGCCCCATGCCATTCCAGTTTGAACCCAGCCATATGCAAATCGTTCTTGACCCTGTGCCCAATGGGAACAGTTCAGCCCGAACTGCCAGGCCAGGTCCTCCTTGGTCTGGAAACAAGCATCCTAGGACCGGTTTCGTCTTTTCAACCCTCATCAGCCAGGATAGCTTGACAACCAGTGGCATGGAGAGCACGGGACCCACGTCTGAGCACACCCGTCCCACTCGGGGTGACAAATGCAAAAAGAACAGTTGATGGACAGAATGCAGAACAATGTCATACATTCACCCCCAGTAAAGAGATCTGGGCCTAAATCCATCGTTTTTTTGCTCCCCATGCCATTCCAGTTTGAAACCAGCTATAAGCAAATCAGTCTTTACCCTGTGCCCAATGGGAACAGTTCAGCCCGAACTACCAAGCCAGGTCCTCCCTGGACTGGAAACAAGCATCCTAGGACCAGTTTCGGGGTTTCACCCCTCTTCAGCCAGAATAGCTTGATTCCAGTGGCATGGAGAGCACGGGACCCACGTCTGGGCATACCCGTCCCACTCGGGGTGACAAATGCAAAAACAACAGTTGATGGACAGAATGCAGAACAATGTCATACATTCACCCCAGTACAGAGATTTGGGCCTAAATCCATTGTTTTTTTGCTCACCATGCCAATCCAGTTTGAACCCAGCCATATGCAAATCAGTCTTGACCCTGTGCCTCATGGGAACAGTCCAGCCCGAACTGCCAAGCCAGGTCCTCCCTGGACTGGAAACAAGCATCCAGATTTCTTGACTGGGGTGAATGTTTTGATTTGTTCTGCATTCCGTCCATCAATTGTGTGTCTATTGCTTTCTCGCCCTATGTGCGCCGGGTATGCCCAGACGTGGGTCCCGGGCTCACTGTGCCACTGGAATCAAGCTATCCTGGCTGTAGAGGGGTGAAACCCCGAAACCGGTCCTAGGATGCTAGTTTCCGGTCCAGGGAGGACCTGGCTTGGCAGTTCGGGCTGGACTGTTCCCATGAGGCACAGGGTCAAGACTGATTTGCATATGGCCAGGTCTAAACTGGGGTGGCATGGTGAGCAAAAGAATGATGGATTTAACCCAGATCTCTTGACTGGGGTGAATGTTTTGATTTGTTCTGCATTCCGTCCAACAATTGTGTGTTTTGCTAGCTGATGTCTACCACATAGACAGAAACGTCGACAATAGCACCTATTTTCGCTTTGACTTATTCTTCTTAAGGATCTGTTTTCTGTTTGATCAGTCACATTTTCCTGTTGTATATATTGTCAGAAAGAGGTGTTCACACTAGTGACAATGAGGTGTTTGTAACATCAAATCATCTGGAATCCTCAGTTGCTATGTGTTGTTGTATGCAGACATTTATATCAGTCTTTTGTACCCTTTGAAAGTTTTTTCATTATAAATATAATTTTTGAAACATTTACTCCCGTGTAAGACCATTTGTAGCAGATTTGTTCTAATAGAAATGAGACAATTTAATTTCTAAATAACTCAATGTAAGCTACTAAATAGAGCTTGCGATCATTATCTGCATACTGAATGCTAAAATTGTGTGTAAGTTAGAAAATCCATTGTAGGCACACCCACCTGCTAATACATTGATTACCCAAGCCTCAAAGGGTGTATTGGGTCTCCCACTTTTTCTCATACTGCCTCCTATTTACGCCACCCTTGTAAATAGGGAGCAGCGTCAAAATAAATGGGTATTGCGGTGGAACGCCCACTACAACACCCACTGCCCCCCCATTCACGCTAAGCTTAGCATGAAAGGGTGCCTTATTTACAAGTGTCGTGTCATCGTCGTGCCGTGAATGGGTGCCAAAAAATTGTCCTGAGAGACAGATATGGATCATTAAGTCAACGGCATGAATAACCGATTGAATCCTACAAGAACTTATACAAAGGAAGATAAAGTATGGGTAAGCACCTTGTATGTGCTGTAGGAGGTCTGTTAATAGCCTTCAGATGTTGTGGACCCACCACTGGGAGAGAATGTGTAGGTATCTCATATGGTCTAGACCAGTTATTCATGCCGTTGACTTAATGATCCATATATGTCTCTCAGGACAATTTTTTGCTACCCATTCACGGCATGAAGACGACATGACACTGGTCGACTCTTTACGATTCATTGGTGATCCATTTCTTCACGTATCAAAGGCTAGAACCTCTCTTATCTCATGAGACAGGCTTGGGTTGCAGCATGGACTTTTTAGCCATGTTTCAAATCATGGGTATCACTCACTTTCTGGTGTTTCTAGCTCTGCATGTGGCCTTCCGAATACCGGTATTTACCTTTGCCTTACTGAATACTACAATACCAAGGTTCTTACTTTTTGACCTACCTTACTCTCTCTATTAAGAAGATACAATGGCTCTTCTATGCTCATGCACGCGCTTCACAATGCCACGGTTCTTATCTACTTATTCACATCACATTGAGATCTTTTCACTTGAGCCTTCTCTTTCACTCTTTAAGAAACAGTACTGGGTTGATCCATAGGTACCTACGAATGTTGCTTAAAACATTTACTTACGCATGCTATTACTATTATTGCAGCCTTGAAAAAGTTACAGATGTAACGAAACACGTGACTGCTGTCATGTTTCTCCATCACCAGGCTGTTTTGTTCTCCCAGCAACAAGAATTGGACCATCATTTATAAACTGTACAACATTTAATGTTTAAATTTTACAACAAATGTATGAATAATGTACTCTGAATGTACATCAAGCCTATGTATACATAACTGCCAACTCAAAATGTCAATCTGAAAACATTGTATGCACTAGATACTATGTATTGACTAGACATCATACAAACTATTAAATCCGAGAAAATCCCAGTACAATTTAATCATTGTCGTTTCCTGTTATTTGAACAACCTATAAAATATAAAGAATTTGTGATTCAAATTGTATCAATAATGCAGAAGTAATATATTACGAGTGCGGGGGTACAACTGTTTGTTTTAAGTTTAGCACAGCGATCTTTTTAGAGAACCATGCATTAACACCTAAGGTAGTGGGGTGTTCCTGTTACCCTAAGTGGAACCAAAACTCACTTTTTCTTATACCTTGAATTTGCTAATACGTTGCCCACTTTTACTCTTCTTTGCTGCACTGATGTGCGACCCCCTGTGCCACCACTACCCCTTGCTTACATTATTATGACAAGAGTATGCCGAACCATATTAAATGTAGCAGCGAGGCATTCCAGATTTGAATTGCGAATGAGGCAATCACGACATGCAATCATGCAACAGCTCCCACTCACTCACTCATGTCTTGTGGGAAATAAGGGGCTCATTACGATGGCGGAACGATCGCCACCGCCGGGCCGGCGGTGGCAATCGTTCCGCCATCACATTGAGATTTACCCACCGCCATATTAGGATGGCGGTGGGTATCGCAACGGACGCAAAGTCCGTCCGCCGATTTTCCACCGGTGGCAATCGCACCAATTGCCTGGCAGGCGGAGCAGGGCGACTAATATGGTGGCGGTGCCTAGCAGGCACCATCCGCCATATTAGGATGTGGGTTTGAAAAGGCCTTTCCATGGCGGCGATGCCGCCATGGAAAGGCTGGCGGGGATTGGCTTTGGGGGCCCGTTGTGGGCCCCCCTTCTGTTCGGTGGAGGTGTGGGTGCACTGGGGGCCCCCTGCATTTCACTGCACCATGTAGCAGGCACAGTGTAGTGCCTGCCACGTAGTGCAGTGAAATGCACAACATGCTCTTTTAGACATCGCGGCGGTTCTGCTGTCAGCAGCCACCGCTGCAATGTTAACGTGCGGAATCAGACAGCAGCGGTGGCGGTCCCATCCTAATAGGGTAGGCAGGACCGTCGCATGCATGGCGGACGGTTTCAAACACCGCTACGATGGCGGGCGGATCAAGTCCGCCTACCATCGTAATCAGCCCCTAAGTGAGGCCACAGATGCAAAAAAACAACAGTCGTGAGCAACCACCAGTATATAGTCAAGCACCCTTGATCTCCCGTTGTTGAAACATACCGTGATAAGCGCCGAAAAACATCCAAGCAAACAGCACATCTTGATGGAGTTTTAAAAGGAGCCTGTCTCCCATCAGGCTCCTATTTGTATATTCGATGTTGTTTCGTAACTACGTAATGTGCGTCATATCCTTAAAGGAGAACCCTACTTGTGAATAAATGCATTCTTCTTAAGATCGTATACTGTAATCATACGGCAATGCTTAGCCGATTAAATTTTAATCTTAAAGAACGTAGTGTACATACTGAGCACTCCATTGAGAATACTTCAACAATGAGACTTTATTTTCGTATATAAGAGTTAATCCAAGGCCCATGTTTGGGGCACATGCTCCTTCCATCTCTCTAGCGTATGTTATGTTATGTTAATTTGGTATTTATAAAGCGCGCGGCTACTCCCAGGAGTGTCCCGGCGCTTAGCAAAAAGACCACGTAACAGAAACAGAAAAACTCCGAGGCAGAGACAGCGGAACATATTTATAGTTGAAAGAGCCGGGTTTTCAGTTTTTTCCTAAAGGTGAGAAGGTCCTGGACCTGTCTAAGAGACAGGGGAAGGCCATTCCACAGGCGGGAGGCCAGCACTTGAAAAGATCTTCCTCCAACCTGGGAGAGTGAGAATTTAGGAACAGGGATCAAAAGCAGAGCCGAAGATCTCAAAGTACGTTGGGGAATGTAGTGGGGAAATCTTTGTCCAAGGTAAGGAGCTCCAATCTGATGAAAACCTTTAAACACCAAAATCATAGCTTTAAAATGGATTCTTTTCTGGACCGGGAGCCAGTGCAAAGAAGACAAGAATGCCATGTGAAACCAAATACCTCATTAATACTTTGCTAGGTGATGTATTAATTTTTAGTGAGCATATTTAAAACAACCCAAACATTTATTTTAAGATCATATGATAATGATTGGCGAGCTTGTATAAACAGACAAGTGTGTGCCTACGTGCTATGTCATCAATTCCATACGTATTTATGCTCATGCAGTCCAAGACCTGTCCCAAAAAGATCTGTTTCAAAGACTCAGTTGGCGTAATCCAATAAATGCACTCAGCTAGGTCTATATGGGGATGGGTACATAGCAAATCCAGTATTGAGCTAAAACCCCCAAACATGACACGAAGTACAGAAAACTCCCCCACTGCGGGCCATTTCCGCTTAATCAAATCAATACCCCACAAGGTACCAATGGGAATAAACATGACATTTGAGAAAGAAAACATAGTAATCACCCACCTGTCATACTGACTCAGTATGATATGAATGCAGATAAGGAGATGTGATCCAAAGTCCACGTAAATAGTCCATACTGGAGAGCCTGATCATAATGAATATTAACAGACGTAAGGCTTGTATGGATAAGGGATTTGAAATTGTGTTGTACATTTCAAAAAGTGGTATCCTATGGAAATAAATATTTAAACAAATAGACGTATCATTTTTGCTAGTTTCATTCATTTATGCCTTTGAGGACGGGTTAATCGGTATTGAAATCCCGCCACGCTCTAGCATAGACGGGAAATCAAGGAAGAGGATGATAATAAAGTTCCCATACTATACGGTCTACTGATTTCCGTAAAATATACTAGCGGAGCAAACAGGATGAAAAAAGGGGGAAAAAAGGAAACCAGAGGAAAATTAATGACCAAAGCACAAAAAATAGTGAAGTTCATCATCCGTGTTGTGTCTCATTTCTATGCAGCGTAAGCAACTGATCCAACCTGACTCATTCTGTCTCAGCAGCAATTCTCTGTCTCCTCCCCTAACATTAGGAGGGATATGGTTAATGCCATGGAACCACATTTCCAAATTCCCTGCATGTTGTTCTGTCATGTAAGAGGTCATAGGGTATCTTGTATCTGAGTTTCGTAAGCCTCGGACATGTTTTTGTATTCTGGAGTTTAGTGGCCTCACAGTGCTACCAACGTATATTGTATTACAATTACATCCAATAACACATGTCACAAACTGAGTTTTACAATTGATGTTATGGCGTATCTCATGAGTGTACCCAGGATTGTAACTGAATTGTTTGATCTTATTCCTGCCATATTAACAGATATTGCAATCATTACATGTGAAGAATCCCTTCACAGGATTCGGCCACCGATTATTGGCAGCTCTAGGTGGTATTACATAGCTAGGGCACAACCAGTCCCTGATGGTTTTCCCCCTACGATATATCATACTTGGTTTAGGAGAGATATCATCTTTAACTCATGGTATTTCTTGTAGTAAATGCTAATGCCTCCACAGGATCTTATAGACCCTGTTACTGTGTTTTGTACACTTGGTGATAAATGCTACTCGGCATTGTTTGCTTCTGGTGTCTTTAGTCCTTTTGATCAAAGTGTTCTTCCTAGTTACCTGTTGTATCCTATCGTCAGCCCTTTGTAGCGTGCTATCCTTGTTGCATGTGGCAAGAAATCGCTGTTTAACAACCTCCTGGTTAACAGAAAAGTTCTCAATTTCACTGCAATTGCACCTCATGCGCATCATTTCACCATATGGAATATTATCAACGGTTGACCTGGGGTGAGCACTGGCCACGTGGAGAACGCTATTACAAGTGGTCGGCTTTCTGTAGATAGTGCTATGTATACGTCACTCTTCTGCATAGAAACAGATATCCAATAAGTCAATCTTCTCTTTGTCATGGGTCATGGTGAGACGGACATTGTATGAGTGATCATAATGCCCCCTTAGTTAATCAATGATTCCATTCCAAAGCATGATAATATCATCAATATACCTCCCCCAGAAAATGATGTTATCTGACCAGGGGGGAGGCATATCGGCCCCAGGCATGCTCACTCTCCCACCAGCCGATAAAGAGGCCTGCTTACGAGGGAGCAAACCGACAACCCGTTGTAGACCCTGCATTTGGTGGTACCACCGCCCAGTGTGTAAGAAGACATCTTTTGACAATGTTATATCAATCATTTCCATGATCATAGCATTATGTTCCAACCAATCAGCAGTCTTAGGGGCCGATTCCGATCTCGGCCGGTAGGGCACCGAATCGGATTCGGCTTTACCGGATCCGATTCGGAGCCCTCTTTCCCAACCGATTCGAACGCGCGTCCGGGCGAGCGAGTACGATGCGAGTGCATGCGAAATCGCCGACCGACTCGTTCGCGGGACCCAACCGCTCCGACCGACTCGCACAGACACGACTCGCACCGCACAATGGATACGTTCCCCGGCCGGGCAAGTACGATGCGCGCCTCGAGCAGTCCGACCGACTCGCGCAGTCCGGATCCAAAGAGCAGTCGGAGCCGTACTTCGGGGCTCCGTGTCGGACCCCCCTGTACGCGTAGGCGCGCAAGTCGCACACAGGGGGGACCCATGGGTCTCCCCTACCTGTGCATGTACCTGTGCATGTACGGCCGCTGTAGGGGGCGCCCTCGTTCGCGACGTACCCATTGAGTCAATGGGAGCCCGTTTACGCGTTGTACGACCGGCTCCCATTGACTTCAATGGGAGTCCGACCGAATCGAGTCCGATAGCATCGTACTCATCCGGTCGGGCTGCTAGAGTCCGATTCGATCGGAAATCTCTCCGGGTCCGGCTCGGTCGGAGAGATTTCCGGCCTGAATCGGAATCGCGCCCTTAGTGTTGAGAAAGGGCTCAAAAAGTCAAAAGCCTTAATCCCAAAGTTCTTTTTTATGCATGAATACAAGCTTGTGACTTCCAACGTGTTAAACATAAGGTAATCCGACCACATGACGTTGTAAAAACCTATCAACATACTCGGAAAGAGGTTCGGTAGGAGAATCAACCCCGGAGATGATGGGCCTTCCCGGTGGAAAGTCACCCCCCATAGGAATTTTTGGTAAAATATCGATACAAGGAAAGCGGGGGTTTCCAACAGTTAATTAGCGAAATTCCTCATCTGATATCAAACATTTCTCTAGCCAGTCACCAAGCTTCATATTGATAATGATAACCAATTCTTTGATAGGATTGTAGGTAATTAGTTCATAACAGTTAACATCCATCAATTTCCTATCTATTTCCTGAATGTAATTGCCTTTGTTCATTAGAACGTCTCCACCTTTGTCTGCCTCCCTCACAAAAATAGCATAATTTTTTTGCAAACTGCATAGTGACATCCTTTCCTTCTTTGTTTTTCAGTTCCCATCACAATACCACATATTTTCGATCACAAGTAAAAATGTTATGTAGATTAGACTCTGTCATTTTGGCATGTCTTGTTTGTTTAATCATGTCCTATTGGTTTTAAAATTGTTATACATATCTGTAATATGTCTTTGTCTAAATAATATGTGGATTTGCAATTAATATCCCTTTTGTTCTTGTGCAATCAGAGTTAAGTTAATATGTTTGTCTATTGTTAGTAACATTGAAAATGTGGCATGTCTATGTTGCATGGTATGTATGATATATACATGTGATTTTATATATTTTTTCAGCCCTGACGAAGTTCAAGTTTGTGAACGAAACGTGTTGGCTGTCCTGTGTTTTTATCAAGAAAAATGAAGACTAGTTTGGAATACATACGGACCGATTGATATGTACATTGGACTTTTAATGTGGCGGTGCACTCCCAGTGTTTGTGTTGATAAGAAAAAGATGTTTATGAGGTCCACCACAGTGGCACAAGAAAATTGTGCTATTGGCCGGACGAAGTATCGGGGTATCAAAGTAGGTGCAAGGTAAGTACAAGGAGAGTATAGAGTGAAGTGAGCCAGTGTTGCGAGCAGGATTATCTGCCTAACTGCCCACACTGTACCTAGTGCCTAGCTTAGCTTCACCACAGCTCTGTGCTCTGAGTCCTGTGAAGTTGGTGGGTGGGCAAAGAAGAAGCAATCCAACTTACCTCCTACCCAGAAAAGACCGCCGCCTCCACCAACAGTCAGTCCAATAAAGCAACAGAAGTGAACAACTATAGTCAGTCATGGATTCAGCCATCGTTGACCAACACTGCACATTCCTTCGCAGCACAAGAACAGCTCTGTTGTCAGCTGCAAAGCACATAGGGAGGATTGGTGGGATCTTAGCTGTTCACAATAAAGCCTGTGTTGAGTTAATGCATTTGGATAAACAAAGTGTGGGCTGGCTAAAATGAAAACATGATACCACCTGAAAACTTTTCTCCATTGTATGAGAATGAATTACACGTGTTTGGAGATGAGAACGGAATATGGGTCATGGAAGAGATAGTGGGACATGGAAGAGATAGTGTGAACCCATTTTTCCAGCCCACTTTTGTGTTTACTTCGCTTGAGGAATGTCTTTCTTTCACGACTGAGCACTTTCTCATGCACTGTTTCATCGGCATCACGTTAGAAGGCCTGGATCTCTGTATGCCAATCCCCCCATGGGAGGGGAAAACTCTAGTACACTGCAATATGGTCTTGAACTGGACCAAAACTGCTACTTTTGTAAAGAGCAAGCTAAGAAGGCACCTGTATATGTTGTCGAGAACATCTTCCATCAAGTAATATTGGTGATATGCGCACATTTCTACATCCACCTTTCCGGAAGCTGCAGTGAACTGGCACAGAGCCTAGGATAGCGGCACCTGTGCTTGTGTCCAAGGGTACACGCTCATAAACAAACCCATGCGGTAACACCAATACCTTATTCGCTATGGAACGGAGGAAGAACCCAAGGGTCTACTGGCATTGACAGTAAAAGATACAACCTTCTCTTCCCACAGATGGCCTAAGAAATCCGAGCAAGCTGCGTGACAAGGGAGAAGCTGCTGCTTCTTTCTTACACTGATAGTATTTTGAAAAGGATGATGTTTATGACTACATCAACTAGACAATCCTATTTCAAAGGGACCTTCTCAGAGTCTCATAGAAAGCCTTAATGTTTCTCCTGCAGCTGCCCCTTCCCAGCTGGCTCAGCCACCAAAGACCATAGGAGAGCATTGCTTCTGCTTGAGTCCATTCACTGTAACTGTCTCAGACTCCTTGCCTTTCTTTCACCAATGTGCCTTTAGGTAATGCTTGCAGACACCAACAACAATGTCCAAACATGGCACTGCATTAGGAAAGGGGGCACTAGAGCATACCTTTATTTACATTAATGCTGAACTTCTGACCATGCATGACTTCCTGTCCCACTGCAAAGATCTTGGCTGTGGGAGAGCTCTGCTAACTAGTTGCAGCATCACAGAAATGAAGTAGTGGGACCTCAAACACTGAGAAAGCCAGGCACTCCCTAAACACGGCTAGATTTATGTAGGAAACAAATGGTACTATCAGGCATTCACCATGGCGCTGTTTCAGTAAAGCGGTTGGAAGAAGCCCTAGGCAGCGCTACAAACAGAATAGTGCAATAGTGAAACTCCTTGGATTTCGCACATTCTTATGGAACAGAAACGTAGGTCAGACTCTTTCTCTCTGCTTTTCCGTTATGTTTAATCATAGTTTTATTACGGGCACGGTACTTAAAACGCTTTATTATGTAACGTGTGAGTGTTCTGAGCACATCACAAAACTTTGTAGTGAAAATACATCCCCTTTATTCACACCCTTCTGAAATACACCACAGTGGCATAAGAAAAGCGTGCAATTGGCAGGACAAAGTATCGGGTATCAAAGTAGGTGCAAGGTAAGTACAAAGTGAGTACAGAGTGAAGTGAGCCATTGTTGCGCGTAGGATTATCTGCCGAACTGCTCGCACCATACCTAGCGCCTGCAGCTGACTGCTGAAGAGAAGAAACAGCAGCAACGCTGAGGCAAGGCAGTGCAAGGCGGGACGAGGCAGTGCGAGGCGGGACGAGGCAGTGCGAGGCGGGACGAGGCAGTGCGAGGCGGGACGAGGCGGGACGAGGCGGGACGAGGCAGTGCGAGGCGGGACGAAGCAGTGCGAGGCGGGACGAGGCAGTGCGAGGCGGGACGAGGCAGTGCGAGGCGGGGCGAGGCGGGACGAGGCGGGACGAGGCAGTGCGAGGCGGGACGAGGCAGGACGAGGCAGTGCGAGGCGGGACAAGGCAGTGCAGGTTCTGCCAGCTGTGCGGCTTTGGTAGGGGTGACGTACGGCGTGGCCCTCTTCACTCCATATGAGTGAAATGCATAAAAACAAGATGAACGGGGCTGCTTTGGAACGAATAATGGGAATGCATTTTAATTGTGCATTCCAAAGGAGTGGCAGGCATCTTGTATGCTGATAGCCGAGAACATAGTGTAAGGGCTTGAGCGGCCAACCTTGAAGCTGGGGAGCAGGGTTCGAGCCTCATCAGGAGGCTTAACATCCTGTGATTCTGGGCAAATCACTTTTACCTAATGCTCTCTGTGCCTGGAATGTGTCTGTCTGAAATAGAACTGGTGCTCATGTATCCGTTATGTAAAATTGCAGCAAGAACAAGCACTGTGCAGGGGAAACCAAACAAGCGCACTTGAAATGCATGCAGCCATGGATAGAATATGTCAAACTGGAATGGCATGGGGAGCAAAAAAACGATGGATTTAGGCCCAGATCTCTGTACTGGGGGTGAATGTATGGCATTGTTCTGCATTCTGTCCATCAACTGTTCTTTTTGCATTTGTCACCCCGAGTGGGACGGGTATGCCCAGACGTGGGTCCCGTGCTCTCCATGCCACTGGGAGTCAAGCTATCCTGGCTGATGAGGGTTGAAAACCCGAAACCGGTCCTAGGATGCTTGTTTCCAGTCCAGGGAGGACCTGGCCTGGCAGTTCAGGCTGGACTGTTCCCATTGGGCACAGGGTCAAGACTGATTTGCATATGGCTGGGTTCAAACTGGAATGGCATGATGAGCAAAAAAACGATGGATTTAGGCCCAGATCTCTGTACTGGGGGTGAATGTATGACATTGTTCTGCATTCTGTCCATCAATTGTTCTTTTTCCATTTGTCACCCCGAGTGGGACGGGTATGCCCAGACGTGGGTCCCGTGCTCTCCATGCCACTGGAAGTCAAGCTATCCTGGCTGATGAGGGTTGAAAACCCGAAACCGGTCCTAGGATGCTTGTTTCCTGTCCAGGGAGTACCTGGCCTGGCAGTTCGGGCTGGACTGTTCCCATTGGGCACAGGGTCAAGACTGATTTGCATATGGCTGGGTTCAAACTGGAATGGCATGATGAGCAAAAAAACGATGGATTTAGGCCCAGATCTCTGTACTGGGGGTGAATGTATGACATTGTTCTGCATTCTGTCCATCAACTGTTCTTTTTGCATTTGTCACCCCGAGCGGGACGGGTATGCCCAGACTTGGGTCCCATGCTCTCCATGCCACTGGAAGTCAAGCTATCCTGGCTGATGAGGGTTGAAAACCCGAAACCGGTCCTAGGATGCTTGTTTCCAGTCCAGGGAGGACTTGGCCTGGCAGTTCAGGCTGGACTGTTCCCATTGGGCACAGGGTCAAGATTGATTTGCATATGGCTGGGTTCATACTGCAATGGCATGGGGAGCAAAAAAACGACGGATTTAGGCCCAGATCTCTGTACTGGGGGTGAATGTATGACATTGTTCTGCGTTCTGTCCATCAACTGTTCTTTTTGCATTTGTCACCCCGAGTGGGACGGGTATGCCCAGACGTGGGTCCCGTGCTCTCCATGCCACTGGAAGTCAAGCTATGCTCGCTGATGAGGGTTGAAAACCCGAAACCGGTCCTAGGATGCTTGTTTCCAGTCCAGCAAGGACATGGCCTGGCGGTTCGGGCTGCACTGTTCCCATTGGGCACACAGTCAAGACTGATTTGCATATGGCTGGGTTCAAACTGGAATGGCATGGGGAGCAAAAAAACGATGGATTTAGGCCCAGATCTCTGTACTGGGGGTGAATGTATGACATTGTTCTGCATTCTGTCCATCAAGTGTTCTTTTTGCATTTGTCACCCCGAGTGGGACGGGTATGCGCAGACGTGGGTCCCGTGCTCTCCATGTCAGTGGAAGTCAAGCTATCCTGGCTGATGAGGGTTGAAAACACGAAACCGGTCCTAGGATGCTTGGTTCCAGTCCAGGGAGGACCTGGCCTGGCAGTTCGGGCTGTACTGTTCCCATTGGGCACAGGGTCAAGACTGATTTGCATATGGCTGGGTTCAAACTGGAATGGCATGGGGAGCAAAAAAAGATGAATTTAGGCCCACATCGCTGTACTGGGGGTGAATGCATGACATTGTTCTGCATTCTGTCCATCAACTGTTCTTTTTGCATTTGTCACTCCGAGTGGGATGGGTATGCCCAGACGTGGGTCCCGTGCTCTCCATGTCAGTGGAAGTCAAGCTATCCTGGCTGATGAGGGTTGAAAACCCGAAACCGGTCCTAGGATGCTTCTTTCCAGTCCAGGGAGGACCTGGCCTGGCAGTTCGGGCTGAACTGTTCCCATTGGGCACAGGGTAAAGACTGATTTGCTTATAGCTGGTTTCAAACTGGAATGGCATGGGGAGCAAAAAAACGATGGATTTAGGCCCAGATCTCTTTACTGGGGGTGAATGTATGACATTGTTCTGCATTCTGTCCATCAACTGTTCTTTTTGCATTTGTCACCCCGAGTGGGACGGGTGTGCTCAGACGTGGGTCCCGTGCTCTCCATGCCACTGGTTGTCAAGCTATCCTGGCTGATGAGGGTTGAAAACACGAAACCGGTCCTAGGATGCTTGTTTCCAGACCAAGGAGGACCTGGCCTGGCAGTTCGGGCTGTACTGTTCCCATTGGGCATAGGGTCAAGACTGATTTGCATATGCCTGGGTTCAAACTGGAATGGCATGGGGAGCAAAAAAAGATGAATTTAGGCCCAGATCTCTGTACTGGGGGTGAATGTATGACATTGTTCTGCATTCTGTCCATCAACTGTTCTTTTTGCATTTGTCACTCCGAGTGGGATGGGTATGCCCAGACGTGGGTCCCGTGCTCTCCATGTCAGTGGAAGTCAAGCTATCCTGGCTGATGAGGGTTGAAAACCCGAAACCGGTCCTAGGATGCTTGTTTCCAGTCCAGGGAGGACCTGGCCTGGCAGTTCGGGCTGAACTGTTCCCATTGGGCACAGGGTCAAGAACGATTTGCATATGGCTGGGTTCAAACTGGAATGGCATGGGGCGCAGACAAACGATGGATTTAGGCCCAGATCTCTGTACTGGGGGTGAATGTATGACATTGTTCTGCATTCTGTCCATCAACTGTTCTTTTTGCATTTGTCACCCCAAGAGGGACGGGTATGCCCAGACGTGGGTCCCGTGCTCTCCATGCCACTGGAAGTCAAGCTATCCTGGCTGATGAGGGTTGAAAATACGAAACCGGTCCTAGGATGCTTGTTTCCAGTCCAGGGAGGACCTGACCTGGCAGTTCGGGCTGGACTGTTCCCATTGGGCACAGGGTCAAGACTGATTTGCATATGGCTGGGTTCAAACTGGAATGGCATGGGGAGCAAAAAAAGATTGATTTAGGCCCAGATCGCTGAACTGGAGGTGAATGTATGAAATTGTTCTGCATTCTGTACATCAACTGTTCTTTTTGCATTTGTCACCCCGAGAGGGACGGGTATGCCCAGACGTGGGCCCCGTGCTCTCCATGCCACTGGAAGTCAAGCTATCCTGGCTGATGAGGGTTGAAAACCCGAAACCGGTCCTAGGATGCTTGTTTCCAGTCCAGGGAGGACCTGGCCTGGCAGTTCAGGCTGGACTGTTCCCATTGGGCACAGGGTCAAGACTGATTTGCATATGGCTAGGTTCAAACTGGAATGGGGAGCAAAAAAACGATGGATTTAGGCCCAGATCTCTGTACTATAGGTGAATATATGACATTGTTCTGCATTCTGTCCATCAACTGTTCTTTTTGCATTTGTCACCCCGAGTGGGACGGGTATGCCCAGACGTGGGTCCCGTGCTCTCCATGCCACTGGAAGTCAAGCTATCCTGGCTGATGAGGGTTGAAAACCCGAAACCGGTCGGTCCTAGGATGCTTGGTTCCAGTCCAAGGAGGACCTGGCCTGGCAGTTCGGGTTGGACTGTTCCCATTGGGCACAGGGTCAAGACTGATTTGCATATGGCTGGGTTCAAACTGAAATGGCATGGGGAGCAAAAAAACGATGGATTTAGGCCCAGATCTTTGTACTGGGTGTGAATGTATGACATTGGTCTGCATTCTGTCCATCATCTGTTCTTTTTGTATTTGTCACCCCGAGTGGGATGGGTATGCTCAGACGTGGGTCCCGTGCTCTCCATGCCACTGGAGTCAAGCTATCCTGGCTGATGAGGGTTGAAAACACGAAACCGGTCCTAGGATGCTTGTTTCCAGTCCAGGGAGGACCTGACCTGGCAGTTCGGGCTGTACTGTTCCCATTGGGCACAGAGTCAAGACTGATTTGCATATGGCTGGGTTCAAACTGGAATGGCATGGGGAGCACAAAAAAGATGGATTTAGTCCCAGATCTCTGTACTGGGCGTGAATGTATGACATTGTTCTGCATTCTGTCCATCAACTGTTTTTTTTTGCATTTGTCACCCCGAGTAGGACGGGTATGCTCAGACGTGGGTCCCCTGCTCTCCATGCCACTGGAAGTCAAGCTATCCTGGCTGATGAGGGATGAAAACCCGAAACCGGTCCTAGGATGGTTGTTTCCAGTCCAGGGAGGACGTGGCCTGGCAGTTCGGGATGTACTGTTCCCATTGGGCACAGTGTCAAGACTGATTTGCATATGGCTGGGTTCAAACTGGAATGGCATGGGGAGCAACAAAAGATGGATTTAGGCCCAGATCTCTGTACTGGGGGTGAATGTATGACATTGTTCTGCATTCTGTCCATCAACTGTTCTTTTTGCATTTGTCACCCCGAGTGGGACGGGTATCCCCAGACGTGGGTCCCGTGCTCTCCATGTCACTGGAAGTCAAGCTATCCTGGCTGATGAGGGTTGAAAACCCAAAACCGGTCCTAGGATGCTTGTTTCCAGTCCAGGGAGGACCTGGCCTGGCAGTTCAGGCTGGACTGTTCCCATTCGACACAGGGTCAAGACTGATTTGCATATGGCTGGGTTCAAACTGGAATGGCATGGGGAGCAAAAAAACGATGGATTTAGGCCCAGATCTCTGTACTGGGCGTGAATGTATGAAATTGTTCTGCATTCTGTCCATCAACTGTTCTTTTTGCATTTGTCACCCCGAGTGGGACGGGTATGCTCAGACGTGGGTCCCGTGCTCTCCATGCCACTGGAAGTCAAGCTATCCTGGCTGATGAGGGTTGAAAACCCGAAGCCGGTCCTAGGTTGCTTGTTTCCAGTCCAGGGAGGACCTGGCCTGGCAGTTCGGGCTGTACTGTTCCCATTGGGCACAGGGTCCAGACTGATTTGCATATGGCTGGGTTCAAACTGAAATGGCATGGGGAGCAAAAAAAGATGGGTTTAGGCCCAGATCTCTGTATGGGGGTGAATGTATGACATTGTTCTGCATTCTGTCCATCAACTGTTCTTTTTGCATTTGTCACTCCGAGTGGGACGGGTATGCCCAGACGTGGGTCCCGTGCTCTCCATGTCACTGGAAGTCAAGCTATCCTGGCTGATGAGGGTTGAAAACCCGAAACCGGTCCTAGGATGCTTGTTTCCAGTCCAGGGAGGACCTGGCCTGGCAGTTCGGGCTGGACTGTTCCCATTGGGCACAGGGTCAAGACTGATTTGCATATGGCTGGGTTCAAACTGGAATGGCATGGGGAGCAAAACAACAATGGATTTAGGCCCAGATCTCTGTACTGGGGGCGAGTGTATGACATTGTTCTGCATTCTGTCCATCAACAGTTCTTTTTGCATTTGTCACCCCGAGAGGGATGGGTATGCCCAGATGTGTGTCCCGTGCTCTCCATGCCACTGGAAGTCAAGCTATCCTGGCTGATAAGGGTTGAAAACCCGAAACCGGTCGGTCCTAGGATGCTTGTTTCTAGTCCAGGGAGGACCTGGCCTGGCAGTTCGGGCTGGACTGTTCAAATTGGGCACAGGGTCAAGACTGATTTGCATATGGCTGGGTTCAAACTGGAATGGCATGGGGAGCAAAAAAACAATGGATTTAGGCCCAGATCTCTGTACTGGGCGTGAATGTATGACATTGTTCTGCATTCTGTCCATCAACTGTTCTTTTTGCATTTGTCACCCCGAGTGGGACGGGTATGCCCAGACGTGGGTCCTGTGCTCTCCATGCCACTGGAAGCCAAGCTATCCTGGCTGATGAGGGTTGAAAACCCGAAACCGGTCGGTCCTAGGATGCTTGTTTCCAGTCCAGGGAGGACCTGGCCTGGCAGTTCGGGCTGGACTGTTCCCATTGGGCACAGGGTCAAGACTGATTTGCATATGGCTGGGTTCAAACTGGAATGTCATGGGTAGCAAAAAAACGATGGATTTAGGCCCAGATCTCTGTACTGGGGCTGAATGTATGACATTGTTCTGCATTCTGTCCATCAACTGTTCTTTTTGCATTTGTCACCCCTAGTGGGACGGGTATACTCAGACGTGGGTCCCATGCTCTCCATGCCACTGGACGTCAAGCTATCCTGGCTGATGAGTGTTGAAAACCCAAAACCGGTCCTAGGATGCTTGTTTCCAGTCCAGGGAGGACCTGGCCTGACAGTTCGGGCTGTACTGTTCCCATTGGGCACAGGGTCAAGACTGATTTGCATATGGCTGGGTTCATACTGGAATGGCATGGGGAGCAAAAAAACGATGGATTTAGGCCCAGATCTCTGTACTGTGGGTGAATATATGACATTGTTCTGCATTCTGTCCATCAACTGTTCTTTTTGCATTTGTCACCCCGAGTGGGACGAGTATGCTCAGACATGGGTCCCATGCTCTCCATGCCACTGGAAGTCAAGCTATCCTGGCTGATGAGGGTTGAAAACCCGAAACCGGTCCTAGGATGCTTGTTTCAAGTACAGGGAGGACCTGGCCTGGCAGTTCGGCTGGACAGTTCCCATTGGGCACAGGGTCAAGACTGATTTGCATATGGCTGGGTTCAAACTGGAATGGCATGGGGAGAAAAAAAACGATGGATTTAGTCCCAGATCTCTGTACTGGGGGTGAATGTATGACATTGTTCTGCATTCTATCCTTCAACTGTTCTTTTTGCATTTGTCACCCCAAGTGGGACGGGTATGCCCAGACGTGGGTGCCGTGCTCTCCATGCCACTGGAAGTCAAGCTATCCTGGCTTCTGAGGGTTGAAAACCCGAAACCGGTCCTAGGATGCTTGTTTCCCGTCCAGGGAGGACCTGGCCTGGCAGTTCGGGCTGGACTGTTCCCATTGGGCACAGGGTCAAGACTGATTTGCATATGGCTGGGTTCAAACTGGAATGGCATGGGGAGCAAAAAAAGATTGATTTAGGCCCAGATCGCTGTACTGGAGGTGAATGTATGAAATTGTTCTGCATTCTGTCCATCAACTGTTCTTTTTGCATTTGTCACCCCGAGAGGGACGGGTATGCCCAGACGTGGGCCCCGTGCTCTCCATGCCACTGGAAGTCAAGCTATCCTGGCTGATGAGGGTTGAAAACCCGAAACCGGTCCTAGGATGCTTGTTTCCAGTCCAGGGAGGACCTGGCCTGGCAGTTCAGGCTGGACTGTTCCCATTGGGCACAGGGTCAAGACTGATTTGCATATGGCTGGGTTCAAACTGGAATTGCATGGGGAGCAAAAAAAACTATGGATTTAGGCCCAGATCTCTGTACTGGGGGGTGAATGTATGACATTGTTCTGCATTCTGGCATCAACTGTTATTTTTGTATATGTAAAGAAGCACAGCGCAAGCGCTGTGCAGACTAAATATAAAAAAAGTTTCACAAAAGCATATGAAAACAGTACTTGGGCCATGAGACACTGATAAGAGAAACACACAGAGGAATAATAGGAAATAGTATGCTGCAGCCAATAGAAACGGAGTAAACGTAAGTCGCAAGCACACACAAACCAATGAAAAGTAAGGGCGGGATGTAAGCCCCTTGTAAGATTTATATTATATACAATAGATTTCACAAGCACAGCACAATCGATGTGCAGCCGAAACTTAAAAAAGTATTACATTTCTATTTGTATAATATACCTTGCTATTTCTATATGTGTCTATCATGTAAGTTATACTCACTTTTATAGATAGGGGGCAGTGTTTCACAGTATCTCTCACTCCTCTACACTCCGGTGCGTGTGGTCACATCATAAGGCAGTGTACCACTGACTACAAAATGGTGGATGCCTTTTTTTATATATTTTTTAAGGGTAAATCATAATTTACATTAAAATAACTGCTGTAAACTAAGTTTTTTTCTGAAGCAAAATGTGACTAAAGTTATAATTACTTTTCTGCTGAAATTTAACATGTATTTGACCTTCCTCACAGAGTTTTTAACATGTGTATTTGTAAAGCGCACATTAACCCAGAAGTGTATCTTGGCGCTGAATAATAGATGTTTATTGTTACCCAATGGTACTCATTTTATCAACCTCAGAAAGGATTAAAGGCTGAGTGGACCTGCTGGGATTTGAACCTGTGACCATGAAGCCAAACACAGGCCCCTACAGAGTACTCATGAGCCCACTAAGCCAACAGACACGGCTTCTGGCTTCCATCTTGCTTAAGGACAGCGTGTTTGATTATGTAGAAATTTAAAAAAGTCTGAACTCTTTAATCTGCATAGAGTTTTACTATTGTAGAAAATGTTAGTCATGTTCTAATGTGTTGATTTGTTATATATTTACTTTTGAAAACATTTCTGTAGTATTACAATGCTTTACGTTGTGTTGCTTTGATATGTATTAATGTTCCAAAACTTTGCCCAGCGTTGTTTTGTTATAGTGTTGGAGGATCTTGAAATTATTTGCATAGGGAGCGATGCGTTGCGTTAACTTGCGTTGTGTTGTGTTCTGTTGCATGGAGATGCACTTCACAAAAGTACTTTTTTACATAAAAATGTTGCAAAAAATATGATCTGTTAAACTACAATGAAATCAGCTATATAATATAATTTTACATTGTTTTTCTCCATATTTATTTGCTTCTGTTTCATTAAAAAAATAGCGTAGTAAAGGTTTGCATGGTAAACATCTGCATGGTAAAAGTATGCGTAGTAATGCTTACTATAATGTAATCCTATCTACGTTCGTGATAAAGGCATGCTTGGTAAAGATGTGCGTAGAAAGAGTATATGGATGGTAAAGACTGCATGATAAAGACATATATGTTAAATGAATGTATTGTAACGCCATTCAACTATCACACACTACTAACAGTACTCTCACAAACCTCATAGACAATCAGCCACACTCTTCACAGTCTAGAAATCACACACTAGCTACAGAATTCTCACAGTCCTCACAGATTAACATTACAAGAAGCATTTGCATTTCGCTTACATGCTAGCAGTAACCAGAAGGACATTCACACCCCTCAATGTCTAGCAACCACTGAGAGCAGCATCGCACCCCTCACAAATTACTACCAGTCGCATACTGCTGGAAGCACTCTCACCACCCTCACATACTAGCAGTCACACTGTACCAGAGTCTAGCAGCCACATACTACCCAAAGCTTTCTTACACCCCTCACAGACCAGCAGTCACACACTGATGGAAGCACTGCCACACCCATCACATACTAGCAGTCTTGCACTACTGACATCATTCCCACACTCCTCATAGACTAGCAGTCACACACCACGAGAAGCACTCCTACACCCCACGGAGTAGAAGTCACACAATACTGGAACCACTCTCACAACCCTCACAACTAGCAGTCTTGCAATACTGGTTCAGGTAACTTAGTGGACTAATGTATCTATTGCTGGGATCTCTAGCTATTGACCTCACAGCCACAGATTCAAACCCTGGCAGGTTCACTCATCAATCCAAGGTCAATAAAATGAGTACCCTTGAATTAGGTAATAATAACGTTTGTTATTTCAGTGCCAAGATACCTCTCTGTGCGAAAAAGCACATCACAAAAAAATATGCTATGCTAGGGTAGCTGTCAAACACTACCAAATGCATTCTCACAGCCCTCACAGATTAGCAGTAACACACTACAGGAAGCATTCTTACACACAATGTACCCAACATTGACATCTACTACTGCGTTGACGGAATAGTGATTAAAGTTTCCAATGTTGTAGGACTGCAGAGTGTGGAGTCTGGTACTGCAAAGCCCACCATGGGCACAGATTTCTGAACATATCTCACTGCAGAAATTGCGAAACAACTATAGTTGAGACATACACATGAATTTGTTATACAGAAAGTGTATTTAGGAACTAAAGATGAGTCTTATCAAGACCAAATCATCCCTAAAAACAAGACTCGGCCTGGGAGGAACTATAATTCCGCTCTCGGAGTTGGCGGATTTTGGGAACTCCGGGCTACACGTGTAACGCAAAGTTCCCACTGAATTCCACAACCTCTCACATGGCCAAATTATATTTCTGTTGGCAAGTGTGAGACTTGCTTAGGCTCGTGCTGCTGACCACAGTGAAATTTGCCTGCTGCTAGCGAGCTCATGCGAGATTTTCTGCCTGCTAGAGCGGCATCCGGTTGCCACGGAGCCTTTTAGCACCATTTACGATGGTGAGCAGCCGCGGCTGCTTCTCAAGCATATTCTCTACTCAAGAAGCAGCTAAATCTACATGAAAATATGTTTTTAAGTGAGTATTCTACTCCAACTGACTGTTCTGGTTATTTTTTTGTGCAAAAAACATTTTTTTAAATTTTACTTTTCAACAAGTAGGAAGTGCCCCAGAGACTACAACTTCCTCTTCCTGTCCAGCAGGATCCTCCCATTGCTTTGTATATCTCCTGGTTATTTCATTTGGATTTGGAGATGGAAGGATCACTCTTTTTGTCTGCAATTTCTGCCGCATACATACCATTGGATTTTAAGGACTTTGTTTTTGTGATATCACAAGTAAGTTGAAAAACGTTTGTATAGGGGTGTTGTTTGTTTGATAGAGAGCATGCACTACTATTTAATTGTACTTTAGTTTGATTTTAAATATGATTGTGGTGGGTAGCCTGGAGTTTCAGTAGTGGCATGGTTATTTTTTTGCATATAAGTTTTTATCTTTTGTAAGGGAAAAAGGTTGCACAAATCAGAAAAATTTCTCCATGTTTGTTAAATTTGCACTATTTGTTTATTTTAATATGTGGCCTAGTCTGCTCACAGGCCATCCAGCCAGTACTAGTCATTAAACAACTGTTTCTGTGGTATGTGTTGTTTTTAAACCATCATTTAGCCCAGGGATGGCATTGGATTAGATTAAAAATGTGTTGTTTTTGTATTTCATATTTTTGCAGCAAAACATATATTTTGGTGGGGTGCTATTTGATACCTTCAGAGGATGTTTGCTGCTGTAAAATTTTTATAGCTCACTTCATTTTCGTTTTTGGCACTGCTGAATTAATAGTAATGTTTTCTTCATTGTTACCATGCCTCCTTTGTCTGACCAGGGTGTGTGTGTGTTTGCGATAGGCCACCATTTGTCTTTGTTCTCCATGCCATTTGGCCGGGGCCATTTTGTGTACTCAGTGTCCATAGGCCTGCATGAGTTCTTTGTTGCCATGCCTCCTTGCTTCTTGTTTGACCATGTGGCTGGTGGCCATTTTGTGTAGTTATCCAGTGCGTTTATTCCATAGGCATGGATTTGTTCTTTGTTTTCCATGCCTTCTTGCTTGTTGTTTGACCAACTGGCCAGTGGCCATTTTGTTTAGCCAACCAATGTGCTTTTGCCATTGGCCTGTATGTGTTCTTTGTTGTGGCTATGCCTCCTTGCTTGTTGTTGTTTGATCATGTGCCCGGTGACCATTTTGTGTAGCCAGCAAGTGTGCTTTTGAAATAGGCCTGCATGTGTTCTGTGTTGTGTCCATACCTCCTTGCTTGTTCTTGCTTGTTAATCATGTGGCCTGCAGCCGTTTTGTGTAGCCAGCCTGTGTGCTGGCTGCCATAGGCCTGCATGTGTTATTCTTTGTTGTCATAGTCATGTGCTATAGTCATGTGTTCTTTGTTGTCCATGCCTTCTTGCTTGTTATTGTTGTATGTCCATGTGGCCAGTGGCCATTTTGTGTAGCCATCCAATGTGCTTTTGCCATAGACCTGCATTGGTTATTCTTTGTTGTCCATGCCTCCTTGCATGTTGTTTGGCCATGTGGCCGGTGGCCATTTTGTGTAGCCAACCAGTATGCTTTTTCTATAGGCCTGCATGTGTTCATTGTTGTCCATGTCTCCTTGTGTGTTATTGTTGTTTGACGATGTGGCTGGCAGCCATTTTGTGTAGCCAGCCAGTCTACTTTTGCCATAGACCTGCATCTTAGTTGTGTCTATGCCTCCTTGCTTGTTGTTGGTCGACCATGTGGCTGCTGACCATTTTGTGGTGCCAGCCAGTGTGTAAATCCATTTTTTCCCAGTTTTCAAAGCCATTTTCTAGGGAGAATGTTAGGAGAGGGCTATGTCTTTTTGTTTTTGTTCATTTTTTTAACTTTTCCCTGATATCAGTAAAATATGATTGAGGATCATTGTAGTATATGTATGTGTGTGTGTGTGTGTGTGTATATATATATATATATATATATATATATATATATATATAATGCATTATTTCCCTGCACCTCCTTGCCTCCCAATAAGTTTCTCATTGCCCCCTAGTACACCAGCAATTTTTTTAATTTACTTTTAAATAAAATACATTTATTTTTTACATTTTATTTACTTTTTTTATTTATTATTTATTATTATTTAAAAAAACTATTTTCCCTTTATCTGGCCCCTGCCTGCCACAGGCACCTGCCGCGCACAAACATTACGTTTTTAAGGAATGTCATTACTCATTTTCCCGTGGACCCCCTTTCTGGCATAGGTGCACAGCCGCACACAAGCATTCATTTTTTTAAGGATTATTCAATTTTCCCCTGAACCCCCTGCCTGCCATAGGCGCACACCAGCATTCATTTTTTAAGGATTATTCAATTTTCCCGTGCACCTCCCTGCCTGTCACAGGTGTCTCCCCTTAGATGCCCATAAAGCAGTTACATTTGTATGTTGTAAACCTGATTGAAAATGAAATATTTTGTTATGGTGGCGTGGTTTGACTTTGGAATGGATACACTATTGTTGTTAATTAGGATAAAAAGTAACCACACTAAATTATATTGTCTGCACTATGAATAATTCAAATTGAAAAAATGCCACGCCACATTTCACTAATAGTTTTTCTTGCTTGTTTGCTTTTAGGTGCACAAGAGACATCGCCCACAGTACAGCCAGACAGAAGGCTGGCAAAAAGTGATGTGACCAGAACATGTGAGTCCTCCAGTCTCTTCTGCTTGTGCAGCTAAGTGCCACTCCCATCTGACAGAGCTTGAAGATGGCTACAAAGAAAGGTGCTGCTAAGGAAGTGGTCAGTGAGGAGGAGAAGAATAAGCAGATTTTTCACCACTTGTGTGCCGCCACAAACCTTTCCCAGGAAACGTGTGCCTGTGCACCATCCTCCAGGCAGCAGGCTGGAAGCAGCACTCCGCATCAGCAGCACCACCCAAACCTAAGCCCAAGGCCATGTCTCTCAGCGAGGTAGCCCTTGCAATCTTGGCGAAGAGCAGTGAGTCAGAATTGGATTTGTCTCAGCCTCAAACTATTACCCAATCGTCACAGGAAGCTGAGCAAAGTGAACAACAAGAGCTGCAGCCAGCAATAGTAGATCTTCCTGTAGTAGGAGCAGAACAGCAGGTTGAGCTTCCTGCTGAGCAAGATGTACCTCTTCTTGAACCATTGGCTTCACTGGTACCACCACCACCTTCCATATTTGTATGGCCCCCTCTGAGACCTGCATCCACCACTACCTCAGTAAAAGTACGCAATGCAGAGAGGCAATTGTCAACACGCCTTCCAACCTCCAGTTTTTCAGGCATTGGCAGTGACACCAATGGCCCACCCAAAAAGTTCTCCTCCCCAGATTGGGAACTTCTTTACAATTAGCAAGTTGGGAATTTCTTTACATTTAGCAAGCAGGAGGATAACATTGAAGTATGCTCCATTTGCCACGCAAGTGTTTGTCTAGGTAAGCGTGGTTCACACTATGGTACTAGAGGCCAATCGACCCATATGAACAAAATTGCTGCAGGTGGTGTTGGTGATGAGAGAGGGGAATCAGCTCTGGTCATAGTGGGAGGTGAAGGTGATGAGGAAGAAGAGGGTGACTGCGTTGCACAAAACATCCCTGTCTCCAGCAGTGCTCCAGTATTGCCTGCCTCAGGAACCTCGAAATGGCACAAGAGTCAGTGGACATACCACATTATACAGCCCCAAGAATCAAATTAAGTCTACCACCTCCGTGTTCTCTCTGGAAGTCGCCTGCGTCAGTGGCACCAGAAAAGAAAAAAAATCCAGTTTACTATTACGGGCATGTTTAGGCAGGAGGGGCCGTATGATTTCAATCACCCAACAGCACGTTTGTACAACAGGAAGCTGGCTAAAATCTTAGAACTGGACCTCCTCCCTTTTTGTTTTGTGGAAGGAGGGGGATAGCAAAACATCTAAGCAGCAATTTTGTGTGTAAAAGAAAAATAAATTACCTCTTATTAATGAGTAAGGCATTATGCAGTACAATTAATAGTATTCTTGTTGTGCAACCTTAATGGAGGCATGCTTGCGTCGGGTATTTTGCTACTCACTGCAGTCTGCAACTTGTGCATCTGTAATGGATAGTTTAGTATCATACTTTAATTCCAATGGCCCTGATCTTCTCCGACTGACTTTCAATTTCTACCCTGACTCCAAAGAGTAAGATGAATATTAATAAAACTACGTCACACACGCCACATATAAAACGTGAATATCCTGTCTGCCATTAGGGTACAGTGGGAAAAATGATGCACTGCAGTACATGGAAAGGAACGGGGTATAGATATTATTTGTCCCATTTGTCACAGAGTATCCCATCCACCGAACTCTAAATCAGGCACTTAGTCCCACTTTACTCTCTAGCCTCGCCCTCCAACGCCAATTATTTTCAACAAATACCTTTGTTTGGCAGTAAGGACAGTTACTCTACTGCGGGGTAAGTTAGAGGGATTAGGCTAGGTAGAAGCTTTGCTATAGAATAGTGGGGTGTCACTAATCATCATGTTCTAAGCTTTGGTTTAGTCGGTCAGTGTAGTTGACAAATGACGAAAGAGAAAAATTTGAACAGGCGTAAATACGTTATGGAAGCCATCAAATATATCTACATAAATCACTGGGCCAGAAAAATGTAGCTCATGCCAAGAATGGATTTTTCAATTTTTCTGGTAGGCTTAGACAGAACTTAGGAACGAATAATGGAGTGAAGTTCTAGTAGGAGGTGACTGAGTGGGCACTGGGAAACATACCTTGTTTTCAGTTTGTAATGCATTGACTGAAGCAGACACACATTGCACAGCCAACACTGCAGTGCCGAATTGAACCATGCTGCAGTTAGGTCACGGGTGGCAAAATGCCATGGGTAGGGAGGGGATGAATGATGATGGGTAGGATATCTGCCTCGCTTAACAAATACAGTATACTTAGTTTGCCAATAAGCAAGCAATGTGATCTTGCACCAAACGTCCCTGCCACCTGTCGTGTCCCCGCTGTCCCCCACAGACGTACGCAGGACACAGGTAAGAGGTTGGTTATTCTTTATTCTCTCTCTGCTCCCCTGCCCACACACGTGTATCCTCTTCCCCTGCTCCTTGGTACTGCCCCCTTGTCCCCACACCCTGACCGGATGTGGTGTCCGGTTTCCTTGTCCCCACTGTCCACTCTGGGTCCTAGTGCCCGTCTCCAGGTCACTACATCTCCCCTTTTGTCACAAAGAAATGACGAACAGTTGAAACACAGAGGTGTGTCGATAGAGGTAAGAACAGATAAGATGGAGATGAATGCGTCTCCCATTGTTACATTTCTTCTATTAGTCTTTTCGGCCGTCTGCTTATTCTTTTTGGGCAAACCTCCGTCTGTTGCTCTTCTGATGGCTCCTCCCCTTTGTGTGTTCCCTTTCTCTCGTGTTCCGACCATTCTCTTTCTGCTGTGTCCTCTTCTTGGTCTTCTTCATTCTTCTCCTTCAGTCCTTTGAAGTGTGAGCTGTTCCGTGTTATCCTTCGGTGTTCTGACTCCGCTGTGATCATTGGGCCTTTCACTTGAGTTACTGTTAGCGGGTCTGTTGAGAACGTACTGTCAGACTTCCTTTGTTGTCGTTGACGCACTACCACAGTGTCCCCTTCTTTCAGGTGCGATGAGACGGCGTGTCGCCTAGCATCTGCGTATCTTTTCATTTTTTCTTTAGCCTCCTTGTCTCTTGCCTCAATGCTGCTGTGTTCTGGTGTCATAGTTGCTTCTACTTGTGGCAGTCTTGTTCTGCTTGTCCTTCCCAGTACTAGCTCTGCAGGGCATTTTCCGGTGGAGTTATGTGGCGTGTTTCTATAGTCACGTAGCACCTGGCATAGAGCCTGGCCAATTGATATCTGCGCCAACTTTGCCCTTTGAACCGCCTTTTGATGTTCCCCATGAACCTCTCCACCATTCCATTCGCTTGCGGCCACACTGGAGTTACCTTCCTGTGGTTTATTCCCAGGTAGGCCATGAATTTTCGGAATTCTTCTCCTGAGAATGGGGGTCCGTTGTCTGTTTTTAGTGTTTCTGGTGAGCCCCAGGCCGCAAAGATGTCATCTAATATCGGTAGGGTTGCTGTCGCTGACGTCGATGATACCTGTCGCACTATGGGGAATCGCGAGTATTCATCAATGACCACAAGCAGATAGCTGCCTGTGTCTAGTGGCCCAAAGAAATCAGCCGCTAGTGTTGTCCACACCGCTCGTGGGAGTTCTGACATTTGTAATGGTTCATGTTTTGGTGGTGGTCCTGTCATTTGGCAGAGGTGGCATGTCGCGATTGTGTCTTCCACCATGCGGTCTAAACCAGGGAACCATACTTTCTCCCTTAGTAGTTTCTTTGTCGCTACTATTCCTCGGTGTGACTCATGAGCCAGATCGACCAGTTGTCGCCTCAGTGAGCGTGGTATCACTATACTTGTTCCTCGCATCATTATTCCTGTTGCAGTTTCTGACAGTTCTTCGTTTATCTTCTTTAGGGCAAGCATTTCTTCTTTGCGTACTCCTTCTCCCCAGGTGCAATTATTATTGATGTGTTTCCATCTCTGCTTTCTCATTGTCTCCATGGCCATTTGCAACGTGGCATCCTTCTTGGTCTCGTTTTTAGCTCCACTACTGTTATCGGTGCCGGTGTGTTTTGTTTTAGCACGAAGTTGAGGTACTCTTCTGCCATCGATTTCTTCTCTTGTGCCTGCGGCAGTGGGTGTCTCGACATGTAGTCTGCCGGATTGTGCTCTTTCCCGGGCTTGTGCACAATCTTGAAATCGTAGTCCATCAGCCTTATGCCCCAGCGCTCAATCCTGGGTGGCATTTTGGCCGACGGGCTGCCATAGATTGTTACCAGCGCTTGGTGGTCAGTTATGATGGTGAATGGCTTCCCGTAGATGAACATGTGATAATGTTCACACGCCCATACCACCGCTAGGCTTTCCTTTTCCGGTTGCGAGTATGCCTTCTCAATCTCTGTCAAGCTTTTGCTTGCGTACGCGACGATTTTCCTTGGCGAATCTCTCCCTGGCAGATGCTGCGCTAGTATCGCTCCTAGTCCTACTGGGCTGGCATCCACAGTCAGTTCAGTGCAGAGCATGGGGTCAAAATAAGCAAGATGTTCCACGGTCATCACTGCATGTCTGATTTCCTCGAATGCCTTGTCGCACTCCGGTGACCACACGAACTTCTGTCCTTGTTTGGTCAGTTCTCTTAGTGGTGTGCTTACTGTGGCGAAATCCTGTATGTATCTGGCGCAGTAGCTGGCAAGTCCTAGAAATGATCTTACTTCTGCGACGTCCGTCGGAGGATTCGCGTTTTTCAGTGTCTCTACTTTGCTGGGATCTGGTCTCATTCCTTGTTTGGAGAAAATGTGTCCGAAAAACACCAATTCCTTTCTTCCCAGCTCGCATTTGTCTCCATTCAACGTTAGTCCTGCTTGTTCCAGTTGTGTGCACACTTGACGCAACGCAGTGTCATGTTCTTGGTCTGTTTTTCCAAACACTAAGATGTCATCACTGTAGTTTAGGCTGTTCTGTACCGGCCTTATCACCTGCCTTATTGTCTCTTGGAATATTTCCGCAGCCGATGAGATTCCGAAGCTCAGTCTCTTGTATCTGAACAGGCCCAAGTGCGTGGAGAACGTTGTGATGTACCTGGACTGGTGGTCTAGTTCTAGTTGGTGGTACCCTTTGCACAGGTCCAGCTTCGAAAATTGGCAGGCTCCAGTGAGACAGCTGATCATGTCGTTTAGGTGTGGTCCCGGATGACGCTCTCTCCCGATTGCTGTGTTTGGGATCCTCATGTCTACGCAGATGCGGATCTTTGAAGTGTTCTTCTTTGGGACTGCCACTATCGGAGACACCCAGGGCGTTGGCCCTTCAGCAGGCTCAATTATGTCTTGCGCCAGGAGACTGTTGATTTCTTCTTCAACTTGTGGCTGTAGGTGGATGGGCACTCGTCTGTGATGTTGGGCCACCGGCGTGATTGCTTCATTTATATGTAGCGTTATCTGTTTTCCTTTCAACTTCCCGAGACCTTTCAGTATTGCTGGGTATTCTTGTAGAATGTTCTCCTTTTCCGACATGTGATACGTCATAGCTAGCAACCCCATCACTTGCGCTGTTACGTTGCTTAGCAGGCATGGTGCTGGGATGTCACCTTTAGCACGTGTATTTCTTCTTTGTATGACCTGCCTTTGTATGTTAGAGTCTCTGTAAATTTTCCTATGTTTTCTACCGGTCTTTTGGAGCCCCACGTGAACACGTCTACGGTTGACGGTGACAGCGATGGCTTCACTTTCATTTTCCTGTATTCTGACATGCACATGATGTTGCATGTTGCTCCGCTGTCTAGCACGAACTTAGCTTGGTGGCTCCCGACACCGATGTCCACGGTGGCGGTTTTCTTTATTTGCTGCTTCTCCACCAGCTGAATGTGCTCCGACCTTGTGTCTTCTTTGGGCTCATCTGACATTAGATATAGTCTCGCCTCATTCACTGGTGTTGCCGTCTCTTCGGACTCGTCAGAGGAGCTACGATTTGCCGTTTCCATGTGTCGGGCGTATCTGTTGCTGGTCATCCGCGGTCTTATTGCTCTGCCTCTCTCACTTCTGCCTTGTCTGCTCATGCACATGCTTGCAAAGTGATTGTCCCTGTTGCACTTTCTGCACTTCTGGCCCATTGCTGGGCAGGCACCGACATGCGGGAATTCAATGCCACATCGATAGCATATTTGTTCGCCCTTCTTTTGTTGTACTGGTGCCTGGTATTCTTTTTTTTTAACGCCCCAGCGACGCGATGCGCCAGCGCCACTCTCTTTTCTTTTCCCATTTCCATTTGCTTGGCATGAGCTGTGGCCCGTGCTTCCGTGCGAGCCATCGTCAATATCTTCTCTAGCGTCGTTGGTTCCTTCAGAACGCGTGCTCGGAAATCCACTCATTGACAACCTTCAATAATGCGCAATCTTATCGCTTGCTCGTTGTCAAACTGGTCAAACGCGCAGTATGTTACTAGTTTTCTCAGTCTAGTTGCAAAATCGTCCAAGCTTTCTTCATCTTGCTGACATGCAGTGTTGAACGTATACCTCTCGAAGTCAACGTTTCGTTGAGGGTCGAACTTCTCGGTGAGGCACTTTATTACTCCTTTGTAGTCCGTTGTCTTATCACTGGGGAAGGTGATGAGCAGATCTTCTACTTCATCCCCTGCGAGATTTAGAAACAGGTCTAGTTGTTTGGTTGCCACGATGTCCGTGGCGCGCATGTAGCGCTCAAATTGCCTGATCCATCTCTCCCATCTGATGCCTGCTTGCGGTTCCGACAGGCTAAATGGTAACGGTCTGCGGAATATTGCTTTTGCGCTCTGGTTCTCCGTGTCGCTCATTTTCTTGCTTTTGTACTTCTCTTGCTTCTTTCCTTTATTTAGTCTTTTGTGGTCGTTGTATTTTTTTTTGTATTTTCAATGTTTTTTTTTCTTTTCTTTATTTTCCATGCATTTCAATGGCTGCCTGACTTCAAAATGGCCGCTGAGCTTTCCTGTGCTCTGATTGGCTTATTTTGCCTGGTTTCAAAATGGCCGCCGCAGTCTCGCGAGATTTCAGCCTCTCGGGCCTTTGCCTGACCTTCTAAGATGGCCGACGCTTGTTCCTGGCTCCTGATTGGTCCGGCCCGCCTGTCCTTAAGATGGCCGCCAACTCTGCGATAGTTCGTTTGAACTTCGTGCGTCAGTAGCGTTAACTCGCTTTCCAGTCACTTTTGCTTACCGCTCTTGTCCTGCGGTCGGGGTGGGCTCCCGCAACGGTGTTTTCTTGGCCACTCGGACCGGGGTGGGCTCCTGGCTCCGGTTACGGTATCGCTCTCGGCTACTCGGACCAGGGTGGGCTCCTGGCTCCGGTTCTTCTTCCTCTCAGCTCCTGACGCCATGGCGATTTTTTTTTTCAGCGGACCAGGGTGGGCTCCTGGCTCCGTCGCTCCAGCTGCTCTCGGCGACGCCACGGCACGGCGATTTCTCTTCAGCGGACCAGGGTGGGCTCCTGGCTCCGTCGCTCCGGCTGCTCTCGGCGACGCCATGGGGATTTCTCTTCACCAGGGTGGGCTCCTGGCTCCGTCGTCGACCTCGACCTTCTTCCTTGCGATAACGATGATCCCACTCTCGTCTCCAGTTGTCGTGTCCCCGCTGTCCCCCACAGACGTACGCAGGACACAGGTAAGAGGTTGGTTATTCTTTATTCTCTCTCTGCTCCCCTGCCCACACACGTGTATCCTCTTCCCCTGCTCCTTGGTACTGCCCCCTTGTCCCCACACCCTGACCGGATGTGGTGTCCGGTTTCCCTTGTCCCCACTGTCCACTCTGGGTCCTAGTGCCCGTCTCCAGGTCACTACACCACCGCTGGGACTGCCCTTCCAACTGCCTCCTGGGCCACCTCCGTCACACCGGCGCTGCTGAGGCTGCTGGCCCCAGTACTGGTGGTCTGTGCAGCTAGAAATTAGAAAAGAAATTACACATTTTAGAAGCCAGATTCGCCTCCTAAGTGATTATTATTATTTTTGTACAAAGTACAACCGCAATACCTCACTACAGTTCCGTTAGCATTCTTCTATCAAAGCTATCACTTTGGTCAGTTTGTTGGCTGACATGTTAGAAAAGCCAGGTAGTCAAGCCAACCAAAAGCTTTCGTAATGGAGGGGCTTAGCTGTGATGAGTTATTGAAGCACATTGAAGGGGTGGAATGGTCAATGAGGGACATATGGTCTTGGTTGGAAAATGTAGTGGGATATCATACTTTTCTGCCATGCTGCACTGTCATGGAAACTGCTGGTATACTGTATAAATGAATGATAGCACAACATTGGGGGGAGGGTCCATGGCCACGGCCAATCTTGTTGTGACTGTTTGAGCATGAGCAAGAAAGCCTTCTCAACAAACATGCGTGGTGAATAATAGCTTACTTGGACGTGCCATCTTCACAGTACCAGAAATCTGTTCTCTTAGTCTTACAGCACCACAAGATATAAAAGAGGAGAGAGAACACCTACTAACAAAGCAGAAGACAGCTACAAAGTACAGACAGAAGGAAGTCAGCTACAGAAACATGAAGTATAGAAAAAGTATAATGCAGGGATAACCAGAATTTAACAAACATTAGCTAGAGGAGTTGAAAAAAACGGAGGCAAAATTATTCTAATAGTGGGGAGAGGTAAAAATTAGTGATATAGTAACAGGACTTACTCGGGCCAGCAGAACCAGCGGCCTCTGAGCTGGTGGTGGTTGTTTCACCCACCGTGGTACTGGTGGTGGCAGTCCCTTTACCCGCCTGTGATGCCCTCTTGCCCTTGGGTGCTGATGTAAGAAATAAAAAAGATAGATTAAAAAAATAGATTAGTGATACAGTTAATCTCCCCAAAAATATTTTTACAGGTAGACACAGTAGCATTGTACTTTTCTAAATTAGATTACCAATAGTACTAGTATTGAGTTGACCTATTCCTAATTTCCTAAACCAAAGCCCTATTCCTAATTTCCTAAATCTAAACTACATTTTGAACTACTAATGCATTGCAATGAATGATCTTTGCTTCTCAATCCCCTTTGATGGGTCAACTCAGTCTCTCTTTTCAATGCATAGATACTACACATTACTGGAAGATTGGGACTGTATTAGCTTCATAAGGAAAGGCACAGAGAACGCTAACTCACTGATGTACTACCAGTATCTTAGTGACAGGAGAGAGGAGTCTGCATGACTTCTTAAATAATCAGCCCAAGAGAGTGCCAACGAGTAGGTAACGTCGAGCACCTGGCTAGCTCAAGTTGGATCAGATATTATTTGTAACATGAACTCAACTTACCTCTGAGTGTAAGCAGCATGGTATTTGAAAAAACATTATTAGCATTTTTCGAAAACAAAATATAATAATTACTCACCGAGCCCGCAACCACGACACCCAGCAGGTTGAGCAGGTCCTGTTCGCGGTCTAGCAGGTCTGCCCAGCTGTGCGTCAGCTACTGTGTTGTATGCTGCACCCCAGTGCTGTGGCTCATGCACCTGCCCACTCTCCCCCCAGCAGCTGATGCAGAGCATACCCTCTCCCAGGCCTTCCACCTGCTGCCAGCATGGAGGAGATGTGGCGCTGTACATAAAAAACAAGAGCCAACGCCTTAGAAAAATGGGGTAGGACTGCACCCCTTGGCGGCATTGGTGACTGTATGGTGTGCTGCTTCTTGCAGCCACACTGGCGCCGCTTGCTGCCTGTTGTTCAGACATGGCACTGTGTAAAAAAAAAATAAGTAAGAAAAAGAAAACAGCAAAGCAGAATGGAAGAACTAAAGGAAGTATAGCACAAGGAAGAAAGATGTAAACGAAAAAAAGTACAAAAAGTCACGGACAAGGTAAAAAAATACAAATGTAAAATACACGCACAGAAAGACAAACACTGATAAAAGAAGGTAAATGAGGGGTGGATGAGTGGGGTGTGGGAGGATTTGAAGAGATTAAAAAAGCAGGCCCCGCACCATGTACATTACAGAAAGCTGGTAAAACAAAATGGCTGCACCCATGCAGACCATGTGGTGCTGTTCGCTCTGATTTGTCAGCGCAGAATGCCTTAGTCGTCTGAAAAAGCAGTGCGAATGGGCGGACAAGCATTCTTCTGCCCATTTGCGAAGTTTCACGGGTATCTCGAGTTTTGTGGGACTCAGAATTCCACAGAGCCTAAGCAAGACCTCTAATGAGTTAGCCAATTAAAGGAAAAAAAGGTAATGTTTAGACTATGGGCCGGGTTTAGAGTCTGGTGGATGGACCATTGTTCCTCTGTCACAGGCTGACAGATTCCTGTCTGCTATATTTATAATTTGGCCAGATGGACCTCTGTCCCTCTTGATGGAGGACTGTCCATCGACCAATTCTCAAGCCTCCATCGTTTGTTCCCCCTGTCCACTGTCAACATATATAAGTTAGTCTACATTGCTATGGCAGACTTTTATCCACCATATTTAGAGTTGTCCCTGTCAGAGTGGGACGGCATGACCCTCAAAACGGAGCACAACAAAGGCGGACAGGGTTTCCGATCGCAGACGTGTCTGTCCTTGTTGACGCCTAATGAGTTACAATTTACCAGTTCATGACTCTGTTGCACCACCTAAACACAACTCATATTAGAAACCCATTCAATTAGGTGTAACAGCACAAATTACGCCCTTCATTATGTAACATCTACATGTAACAATTTACTCATAACAATATAAGATCTGCCTATTGTGCTCTAATTCATATACCACATACACGCTCTTGTTATCATACATTATAAAATGTAATTTTGGTAGTAGAATTTACAAAAAGAGGAATCCATGAGCTCCGGTTTTGGAAATTGCATATCACTGCATTGCAGGAGATTACTTGCATTTATTTTGTAGAATATAGAGGTGCTGATTTTTGGGAACAACACCTTCCAGTGGGACGACACCTGGTGGGCCATGGAACTCGGACTCGCACCGAGAGACCACGCCTGCAGCCTTGGCATCATCCTGGACAGCAAACTCACCATGAAATGCCAGATCAATGCAGTTCCCTCCACCTGTTACAACAACAGGAAAACTGTCACTCAAGCTCTACTCACCAGCCGGCTGGACTACGGCAACACACTCTACACAGGACTCACCACCCAACTCCTAAAGAGACTCCAGACAATACAGAACTCAGCTGCCAGACTCATCCTCAATCTCCCCAAGTGGACCCACATCACACCCCACCTCACGAACCTCCAATGGCTCCTGTGCACCTCCTCCCTCGCCATCACTCACATTCCCGCATCTACCGAAGCAACAGTGGAGGACACTCCTTCCCCTACCTCACCGCCAGGTACTGGAGCGACCGTCCCCTCTTCCTCCAAACATCATCTTCTCTCCTGGAATTCAGAAAGAGACTCAAGACCTGGCTTTTCGACTGACCCAGCAAGAGCACAGTGCCTGGATACCCTCATGGGTTATTACCATGCGCTACAAATCTGAGTTGATTGATTGATTACATTCTGGGGAGGTGCTGGATAGCCTCAGAGGATTGTCTGTAGCTGTGTCTAATTTATCGGCTGCTTTCCGTGGGCAAGCACCATCTGTTGTTAGCTGGACACAGAGACATCTCCAGCTGCAGCCCAAACGGAAACAGGTAGACTGTTGCTCACCAATTCATCTGTCGCCACCTCAAACAACATACATGTTGACTCATTTTCAGTGAATCTGAAATTTGAATTTCAGTTATTTATTTTTTATATTCTTAAAAATGTCAATAGAAAATGTGTTTTCCCACCTTATTCACATAAAATAAATTAAATGATGGGCTGGTGTCTTATGAAAATGTAATACCACATTATAAAGTACAATAAATTTAGCACACTTTTAGTAAATACACACAATACACATTTTGTTAAATTTTTTGCATAATGCAAAATATTTGTTGCACACAAAAGCCCAGCACAGGAGAAGGATACAGCAACAATGTGTACAAACACTTGCCTTCATGGAAATCATGTAGAGAAGAGATATTAGGTAGAAGATAAGAAAAAGTAAACTGAGGCATAATGAAAAATAAATTATGACTTTGACAATGGAATGTGTGTAATAAATCCACCTACTGTGAAGATAAGTCAGTGTTACATTTTGTTATCAATGGCTCCTCCAAATTCATAAGTAACCAAAATGGGAGTCTTCAGGCACACTATGGGCTCTCCTCGAGATTTTATGCGCTGATGTATTTCAATATGTTTGTGACTAACTTTATTTTCAAATAAAATGTGTAAAGTTTTTTCTAAGAATAAACATCAAGAGGTGTAACAGATACAGTCTTTCATAGCATTCTCATTGTTACAGTTATACTATGTTATGTCATGTTATGTTAATTAAATTTAATATAGAGCGTGGCTCGCCCGAAGGGTATCTCGGCACTGCTATCAGTCACATGTAGTCGATAAAATCGGTTAGAATAGAAACCAGATCAAGTTCAATGTCTGCATGTTAGACCTGTCATCCTTGGGGTGGTCTTCCCTCAAAATTTTGCCTACTTACCCCCAATTTATGCTGAATGTTGGCCTTAGGACTCTGGGGGCCTCATTCATAAGACCCTACCGACACTATTGCACCGCCGAAATGTCACTTTTTTGACGTTCCGGTGACACAATGTGCCACTGGATTATTTATAAGGCCACGTAAAGCCACGTTACATGGCTTTTCACGGCCTTATAAATATGTGCCCCTTTCACGCAGAAAACTGCGTAAAAGGGGCGTTCCATGGGAGATGCTGGGGGCGTTCCCAGCAACATCTATGGGTTTTTGACAGTGCCCCAGATTTACACAAAATCATAAGTCCGAGGCAGCGCCAAAAACGTGTGCCTCCCCAGGGGAGGCGTAAGGAAGGCACAACGAGGAGAAATATCTTTATTTCTCCTGGTTTTTCCGATTTCTATGTGTGCTGCATTCTACAGCACACATAGAAAGAGGAAAAAGCCTCTTGTGATTGTTTTTATGCAGGAAGGTTTCCCTTCCTGCACAAAAATAATCATCCCCGCAGCGCAGGCAGCCTTGCACCATGGGGCAAAGGTGCATGCGTTGGTGCACGGCAGCCCATTGTGCCCCGGCGCAGGGGACAAGAACAGGAATGCGCCGTATCTAGTCGAGATGGCGCATTCCTGCCCTCTTCTTTTGCTGTAGAGCAGCGCAGCAGCAAGGCCTGCTGTGCTGCCCTAGAGCAAAAAACCCATTAATGAGGCCCTGTGTACTTTACTACTGCTAACCAGTGCTAAAGTGCTTGCACTCACTTCCCTAACCATGGTTTTAGTGGCATATTTAAGTTACTTGTAAAGTCCCTTGTGCTGTGGTATACCATATACTCAGGGCCTGTAAAGTAAATGCTACCAGTGGGCCTGCAGAACCTATTGTGCCACTTACTTAAGTAGCACTTTCAAACATGTCACAGGCTACCATTGCAGCCTGAATGGAGTGTTAAAATTCCATGTCAACTTGTTAATAAAACCCTCTCACCAAGCCTTAAACTCCCCTTTTATTACATATGTCTCCCCTAAGGTAGGCCCTAGGTAGCCCATAGGGCAGGGTGCTGTGTAATTAAAAGGTTGGACATGTACTACTAAGTTTTACATGTCCTGGTAGCGAAATACTCCGAAATGTATTTTCCACTACTGTGAGTCCTGCCTCTCCCATAAGATTACTTTGAGGATTCCTTATTACTTCTAATATGTTTCAATTCCTAATTGGGAGAAGGTAAGGTACATCATGTTTGCTACCTATGAAATTGTTATGATATACCCTCTTTAATGGTAAAGTAGGATTTTTCATTACAATTTTAAAAATGCTACTTTTAGAAAGTTGGCATTTTCCTGCCCTTAGTCCTTTGTGCCTGCAGCCTATCTTGAGTCATATGACTGGATGTAGCTGACAGTTACACTTTGTGAATTCCTCCCAAACAGTCACACAATAAAGGTATTAGCTGTGCTTCAATGGGCCATTTGCTGGCAGGATGGGGGGCGGAGCTGAGCACAGCCCCACTTACAACTGAATGCCTGTGCCTTCACACAAAGGGCCTAACGACCCTGTATTTTCACTGCAGCCACCTTGAAGCCGGGGGGAACAGCAATCAGGAAATGCCATGCACTTCAAAAAACCTTTCCAGAAGGTTCTCCCATCTTCCAGAAGAAGGGCACCAGGGTATAAAAATAGGACCTTTAGACCCACTCTTCAGTACTCTACTGAACCCGTGAAAGGACTGTCTGCTGCTGTGACCTGCTGTGCCGTCTGCCACACTGCTGCTGTACCTCGAACGACTGCTTTGCTGCCTTGAGCCTGCTTGAACCCTCACAGGTCAGCCCTGCTGTTGAGCCCTACAGCTTCACCTGCACCCAGGCCTACCAGAAGTGATTCAAAGGGTTAGTTTGCTGGCCTCCTGATCAGAGCCACAGGGACATAAAAGGCTCCCACCATCTTGAACCAGCACCTGGATCCAGCCTGAGTGAGTCCTAAACCCCCAAGAAGTGTCCTACCAGTCCTGGACCTTTGGATGTGGTGCTATCGGTGCCCATTCTCAAAAACTGCTCTGAGAATCAGGAGAAGACTGGGACCAACCTGCTCGCTTATCCGCCTGAGGTGCATTGCCGGTCAGATTGACTTTGCGGCCTCTCCCACTATGCTCGTCTCCGCAGCAACAAATCCTTTTCAGCGGTCCTTCTACCAAAGGGCTAACTGACCTCTGGTTTACACATCCCCCAACAAGCGTTCCTCACATCCTTCTCAGAGGGTGGTGTCCTTATTGTGGGGTGAGACAGGCACTGTGTGTCAGCTCTTGTTTTACTGGATGATCCTAGGCCCCAACCCACCCTCTTCCTGCGGTATCCCTGATCCAAGCTACAGCATCTCATGTAGGACAAGACAGAACAGAGCATAGCTCATCCAAAGGCAAAGTCACTCGGTCACATAGGGAATGCAGTATCATGGTCTTACTACCTGCCTGCCACCGCACCCGTGTGACATGTTAATATGAAACATGCGTGGGAGAGGGTTCAGACAACAAGCAAGCAGCGTGGGCCAGAGAGACACAGAAGCACTGCAATATGGCAGCGTTTGTTACAACTCCATGTCACAGTGCTAACAGATTGGTTACTGTTAGACCTGGCACCATTGGCGTGGGTCTCCCTTCCATTTTTTGCTGTTGTCCCCCCTGTTTTTGCTGGTGTTAGATGCTCTGGGCCCGGTGCCACTGCCCTTCGGTGCCACAGCGTGAATGCTCCCTGTGTAAATATGACATGTGAATTGGTATATCCATGATTGGCTTATTTGGTTTACCTGTTAGTCCCTAGTAGCGTGGCCTGTGTGTGCCCAGGGCTGGTAAACCAAATGCTGCTGGTGGGCCTGCAGCGCTGGTTTGCGCCACCCACAGAAGCAGCTTGTAAAGTGTGTCTCAGACCTGCCACTGCAGAGTCTGTGTGCAGTCCAGAACTGCCATCTTGGCTGTGAAGTGCACCCACTTCCCAGCCCCTGAACGTTCCCTTGGCATCATGTAAGTCACCCCTATGGTAGGGTGCATTGTATGTGTAAGGTAGGACATGCCTTGGTGTGTGTAGCATGTCCTGGTAGTGAATTACACCCAATTTCGTTTTTCACTACTGTAAGGCTACCTGTTCCCCATAGGCCAGAATGGGCAGTTTGACTATTACATTCTATAGTCCTAACTGACCCCAGGAACATGGTAGAAAAACGAATTTAGTATGCCTGAGCTCAGAATATTAAAATACATCTTTTAGTGAAGTTTATTTTTATATTCTGTGTTTGAAAATACCACTTTTAGAAAGTAGGTATTTTCTTGCCTAAGCCTTCCAGTGTGCTCTGCTGTTATGTGTATTGGCTGTCTGGTTTTGGAGGGACAGGGCAGGCTGAGTCAGACCTGGGTTGAATAGAGAGAGGACTGCATTTGGAGTATGGGGAGGGGTAGCTCCTTGACCTGAATAGGGCTGTGCCTGGCAAGGTGAATGCTGGCTCCACCTCCTACTGTGCGTCTGATGGCAGACCCCCTCTTTCTGAAAGGAAGGATGCAGCCTGGTAAACAAAGTGCTCCAGGACTGAGCAGAACTGGTTCTGGCTGGGTTCCGTGACTTGTAGCTTTTGAGAACAAAGACTTTTGGGGTATAAATATCTGTGCTGAAACCCCTACAAGGGGTGTTGCTCCTGGATATCAAGACGAACCTCTGTCCGTGTAACTGAAGGAATCTGCAGGAGGTGACTATCCTTGTGCTTGTGTGCTGTTTCTTGGATTGGCCTGCAGTGGTTACCATTGGACTTGGAAGAAGAGGGAAAAGGACTTTGAGACAACTTTTATTAATCTTGCTAAAGCAATCACCTAAGGGCTAGGAGAGAGCTAGCCTCCTGTTGAAGTCTCAGGCACATCAGACTTCACCACCAGCCTCCTGATTCCTCCCAGCGAGGATTTCTATCTGCAGGTGAGGCTCCTGTGAGTTCCAGGGCCTCTAGTTCTACTACAGAGAAGAGAGTGCTGAAATCGTCGCTAACGCACGTTTGCGAGCCGCCGCAGCCGAAAGCGCCCGAATAATCATCGCGCTGCTGCCGCCGAGTGCTCGCAACCAAAGATCGAGTCATCGCACCGAGATCATCGCTTCACTACATCGCAGCACGGACGCCGAGTGTCCACCATTTTCATCGCATCCCATCAGGATCGTCGCTCCCTCGCGGAGCGCCATTTCTTCGCATCGCAACCCGATCGCACACGCAACAGGATCGTCGCCTAGTCTCCTCCCTTGCGGCAAGGAGTCATCGCACCAGCGGTCTAGCGTGCAGAAGTTTGTCGCATCGTCTCCACACGCATCAGCAGATCGGCGCATCATCCTCCCTCGCGGCAAGGATTTAATGCATCGCCGGCCTCGCGTGCAGAAATTCATCGCTACAGCTTCTTTGCGACAATTTGTTAGTTTTGCTACGAAATCCAGGTACTTTGTAAGTAAAAGGGTCGCAGAGACCACTGCTTTGAACTGAACTCCTCTTTGCGCATGTGAACTATTTTTGCAGCATTCCAAGAGTGATCCTATTTGACAGTATTGTGGCTTTTTATCGTTATTGGTCTTGTGCTAAGTCTATATATAAAGATACTTATTTTTTATAGCTACTTGTGTGGTGTCCCTTTGTAGTGTTCTTCACTGTGTTACTGTGTATGGTCATAAATGCTTCACACACTGCCTCTGAGATAAGCCTAGCTGCTCGTGCTACGTTACCACAGGGTTGAGCAGGGGTTATCAAAGGGTGTGGCCCCCCACTCTGACTTAGGAAGAAGGGTCCCTATTTGGACAGTGGCCAGCCATTGCCAACTAGAGACCCCCATTTCTAACATTGGTGGACGGGGGTGATGATCTGGACTTGCATTTATGATCGCATACAGTAATTATAGTGTACACTACTAGTGAGTGCAGACCATAACGCAACCACATACGTTTTTGAGGTTTTTTGATTCTATTTTTGATTGATATTGCCAGTTATTGCTACAATGGGCAAGCCCAGATCCAATGCCTCGGAGGATCTCTCCTGGGAAGAAGAGAAATTAGAAACCTACAATGCCAAGCAGCTCAAATATTTTTGCAAACAATTCACAGTCCCTATCACAGGTCTCACTAGAAGAGAGGAGTATTACAAGGCGCTGAAGGCCTGGCTAGAAGCCAGGGATGCCCCTAAGAATATGGGAGAGCTTGTGTAGGGGGAAGAGAATGCAGGAGAGCAGCAGGGCGAAGTAGTAGACTTAGTAGGAGATAAAGCAATTTCCAGCCCGGGCACTAATGTGTCCGCTAAAGGTCTGTCCCCAGAAGAGATGGAGGACAGGGAGAGAGATAGGCGGCATAATATGGAGATGGCTAAGCTTAAAATGGATGGTCACAGGGACCTAGAGACCAAGAAGTTAGAATTTGAGATTATGAAAATGAAACTTGAGCATGAGAGAATATTGAGGGAGTTGGAGATTAAAGCAAAGAGTGTAGAGATCTCCCCCTCTGGTGGCAGCATACCTGTAATGCATACTGAGAGTAGAGTGTATATACTCAAGGAGGTTATTAAGGATTTCCACAAAAGTGAAGATATTGGGCAATGGTTTGCCGCTTATGAATTAGCCATGGTGTCCCACCGGGTCCCTGAGAAGGATTGGGGAGCGGGGTTGTGGGGACGCTTTGTGAGTGAGGGGAGGGATACCTTGTTGGACCTGCCCCCAGAAAGTCGAATGGTTTATGGCCACATGAAGGAAGCTTTGATGACCCGCTATGGTTTGACCCCTGAGATGTATAGGCAGAGGTTTAGGACCTGCAAGAAGCTAGAGGGTACCACGTGGGTTGAATATGTGTCTTTTTTTTGCAGAGCAATGGAACGCTGGGTAAAAGGTAGCAAAGTAGAAACTTTTGAGCAGCTTTATGATTTGATTGCATGGGAGCATTTATCTAGTAACTGTTTTCCTGAGCTACGCCAGCACCTGATTGATTGCAAGCTGACTAACCCTAGGAAGCTTGCTGAGGAGGCGGACCGCTGGGTGAGCACCCGGGTTTGCAAGGGTCCAGTGGGAGACTTCACCAAAGGTGGGCAGGGTCACCAGCAGAGAAGTGGGGGGACAGGGGTAAACCGAGGGAGTTCCAAAGAGGGCCCCAAAGTAATTCCCAAGGGAACCAAGCAGTGGTGTCCCAGCCTCCCCAAGAGAAGAAGCCAGTGCCCCCGACAGGTAGGCCTGTTCAGAGGGGGCCACTTACTTGTTATAAGTGTGGTCAAGTGGGCCACAGATACTATGATCCCCAGTGTCCCCAGAGGGACCTTAGTGCACCCCCCTGTGCACCACCCCGCCAGCTTGCTAGTGTAGCCCTGGGGGGGAGGAGATGGGTGCCCAAGGTGGGTGGGATCCCATAGAGTTGACCCTTGTCTCAGTAGGAGATTTTGAGATGGTCCCTAAGCCTGCACTGCCTGCTAACACTGAAAAGTACAGGCAGTGGGTGACCATCAATGGCCATAGGGTGGAGGCTCTAAGAGACACAGGAGCCAGTATAACTGCTGTCAGCTCCCGGTTGGTGTCCAAAGAGCAGGTTGTCCCCTATGCATTCTACCCAGTAGTGTCCGCAGACAACTCAGAGAGCCAATGTGAGGTGGCTCAGGTTCCCTTTGAGTGGGGGGGGATCTCAGGAACTCTTCAGGTGGCTGTGAGGCCCACCATGCCTGTAGACTGTCTGTTGGGCAATGATTTAGAGAACTCCCCGTGGGCTACGGTGGAGAGGAAATCTCACTTAGAAATGTTGGGTCTGCCTGAGTGGGCGTGTGCTACCACTCGGTCCATGGCAGCCAAGGAGGGTGTTGAGAAGGACCTGGAGCCTGAGAGTATGGCCCAGGTCCCTGCCTTAGAGAGAAGGGGCAGGGGGCGCGGGAGCCGGCCCCTTGGTTCCCACGGCCCAGGAGGGAGCAGACCCTGAGGGGGATGCCCTGGAGCCTACCGGGAGCAGATCGCCAAACTGGGGGACCTGCCTGAGCTGACCCATTGGCAGCAGGAAGGGGGACCCACCAGGGAGGAATTTTGTGAGCAGCAGAGAGTTTGCCCCTCTCTTGAGGGTATGCGGCGACAGGCTGCAGCCCAGGCAGAAGGTGACATGTCTGGTTCACATCTGATTTATTGGGAGGACAGTCTCCTGTATAGCGAGCCTAAGGCTGCTGAGCCGGGGTCAGCCCGTGTGCTGGTGGTACCCGAGTGCTTCAGAGCCTTCCTACTGGGGTTGGCTCATGACATTCCATTAGCAGGACATCTGGGGCAGACCAAGACCTTTGAGAGGCTGGCCACCCACTTTTATTGGCCCCAGATGCGCAAGAGTTCAGACACTTATTGCAGGACATGTGAGACTTGCCAGGCAAGTGGGAAGAGTGGGGGAAGATCAAGGCCCCACTCCAGCCCTTTCCAGTTGTGACTACCCCATTCGAGCGAGTGGGCATTGACATTGTGGGGCCTCTGGACCCCAAGACAGCCATGGGCAACAGTTTCATCCTGGTCTTGGTGGACCATGCCACCCGGTACCCTGAAGCCATCCCGCTCAGGACAGTGACGGCCCCCGTGGTGGGACGTGCACTGATGGGGATTTTCTCCCGTGTGGGGTTCCCCAGAGAGGTGGTGTCTGACAGGGGGACCAACTTCATCTCCCAGTACATGAAGTCTCTGTGGAAGGAGTGTGGGGTAACTTATAAGTTCACCACTCCTTACCACCCCTAAGTGTAATGGTCTGGTTGAAAGGTTCAACCGGACCTTGAAGGGCATGATCATGGGCCTAGAAGAGCCCCTGAGGCGTAAGTGGGACGTCCTCTTGCCATGCCTGTTGTTTGCCTACCGTGAGGTGCCACAGAAGTCCTTAGGGTTCAGTCCCTTTGAACTCCTCTATGGCCATCTGGTAAGAGGGCCTCTGAGTCTGGTCAAGGAAGGCTGGGAGCAATCTCCCAGGAAACCTCCCCAAGATGTATTTAGCTACATGTTGGCCTTCAGGAACCAGACTCGGCATGCCAGAAAATTGCTGAGGCAAATCTGGAAGCCAGCCAGGAGGAAATGAAACGTTGGCACGACCAGAATGCCACTCTGGTCGAATTTCAACCTGGTCAGAAGGTTTGGGTACTGGCCCCAGTGGAGCCTTGTGCGCTCCAAGATAAGTGGACCGGTCCATTTGAGGTGGTGGAGCGCAAAAGTCCAGTTACCTACTTGGTGGACTTTCAATCTCCCAGGAACCCCTTGCGGGTCCTGCATGTGAACCACCTGAAGCCCCACTTTGAGAGGTCTGTAGTGGGCATGCTTCTTGCCACAGATGCTGGGATGGAGGAGGATAGTGAGCCTCTTCCTGACCTCCTGTGTGCAGGAGAGAAGGATGGGTCAGTGGAGGGTGTGGTCCTCTCCACCACACTGACCCCTGAGCAGCAGAGAGATTGTCACCAACTGTTGGGGCAATTTTATGATTTGTTTTCCCTGATGCCTGGTGTCACTGATTGGTGCGTCCATGAGGTGGACACCGGGGACAGTCCTCCTGTCAAGCACAAGGCTTACAGAGTGACTGACAGGGTCAGGGCTTACATTAAGGAGGAGGTCTCCAAAATGTTTGCCCTGGGGTGATTGAGTCCTCTAGCAGCCCTTGGTCCAGCCCCTTGGTCTCGGTACCAAAAGCTGCAACGCCTGGTGCCACACCTGAACTTAGGTTCAGTGTGGACTACCGAAGTCTCAATTCGGTCACGAAGACCGACGCGCACCCCATCCCCAGAGCTGATGAGCTCATAGATCGGCTAGGGGCTGCCCGGTACCTCAGCACGTTTGATCTGACGCCTGGGTACTGGCAGATCGCCTTAACTGATGGGGCAAAAGAGAGGTCAGCATTCTCCACACCAGATGGGCACTACCAGTTCCGTGTGATGCCCTTTGGGATGAAGAATGCCCCTGCCACCTTTCAGAGGTTGGTCAACCAGGTGTTGGTTGGGCTGGAGGATTTCAGTGCTGCCTACCTGGATGTCATTGCAGTGTTCAGTTCCTCCTGGGAGGACCACTTGCGCCACCTCTGGGAAGTGTTGATGGCGCTGCGCAGAGCAGGCCTCACAATCAAGGCCAGTAAGTGCCAGATTGGACAGGGTTCTGTGGTGTACTTGGGACACCAGTTGGGGAGTGGCCAGGTGGCGCCCCTGCAGCCCAAGATTGAGACCATCCTGGCTTGGGAGCCCCCAAAGACCCAGACCCAGGTGAGGGCCTTCTTAGGACTCACAGGTTACTACAGGAGGTTTGTCAAGGGGTATGGCAACATTGTTGCACCCTTGACTGAGCTGACTTCCAAAAAGCAGCCAAAGATTGTGAACTGGACTGACACCTGTCAGAAAGCTTTTGATGCCCTCAGGACTGCCATGTGTACAGCACCCGTACTCCAGGCGCCCAATTTTGCTAAGGAATTTAATGTCCAGACGGACGCTTCAGAGCATGGGGTGGGGGCCGTTCTGTCACAGATAAATGAGGAGGGACTAGACCAACCTGTAGCCTTCATCAGTAGGAGGTTACTTCCACGGGAACAGAGGTGGAGTGCAATTGAACGTGAGGCATTTGCTGTGGTCTGGGCACTGAAGAAGCTGAGGCCATACCTGTTTGGGACTCACTTCCGGGTTCAGACAGACCACAGGCCCCTCAGATGGTTGATGCAGATGAGGGGTGAGAATCCCAAGTTGTTGAGGTGGTCCATTTCCCTGCAGGGTATGGACTTCACGGTGGAACACCGCCCTGGTACAGAACACGCCAATGCTGATGGTCTGTCCAGATATTTCCGCCTTAGTGATGAGAACTTCCAAGGGGATGGGTAGTTCTCCCCACATTTCAGCTGGAGGGGAAACGTGTTAGACCTGGCACCATTGGCGTGGGTCTCCCTTCCATTTTTCGCTGTTGTCTCCCTGTTTTTGCTGGTGTTAGATGCTCTGGGCGCTGTGCCACTGCCCTTCAGTGCCACAGCACGAATGCTCCCTGTGTAAATATGACATGTGAATTGGTATATCCATGATTGGCTTATTTAGGTTTACCTGTTAGTCCCTAGTAGCATGGCCTGTGTGTGCCCAGGGCTGGTAAACCAAATGCTGCTGGTGGGCCTGCAGCGCTGGTTTGCGCCACCCACAGAAGCAGCTTGTAAAGTGTGTCTCAGACCTGCCACTGCAGAGTCTGTGTGCAGTCCAGAACTGCCATCTTGGCTGTGAAGTGCACCCACTTCCCAGCCCCTGAACCTTCCCTTGGCATCATGTAAGTCACCCCTATGGTAGGGTGCATTGTATGTGTAAGGTAAGACATGCCTTGGTGTGTGTAGCATGTCCTGGTAGTGAATTACACCCAATTTCGTTTTTCACTACTGTAAGGCTACCTGTTCCCCATAGGCCAGAATGGGCAGTTTGACTATTACATTCTATAGACCTAACTGACCCCAGGAACATGGTAGAAAAACGAATTTAGTATGCCTGAGCTCAGAATATTAAAATACATCTTTTAGTGAAATTTATTTTTATATTCTGTGTTTGAAAATACCACTTTTAGAAAGTAGGTATTTTCTTGCCTAAGCCTTCCAGTGTGCTCTGCTGTTATGTGTATTGGCTGTCTGGTTTTGGAGGGACAGGGCAGGCTGAGTCAGACCTGGGTTGAATAGAGAGATCTGCATTTGGAGTATGGGGATGGGTAGCTCCTTGACCTGAATAGGGCTCTGCCTGGCAAGGTGAATGCTGGCTCCACCCCCTACTGTGCGTCTGATGGCAGACCCCCTCTTTCTGAAAGGAAGGATGCAGCCTGGTAAACAAAGTGCTCCAGGACTGAGCAGAACTGGTTCTGGCTGGGTTCAGTGACTTGTAGCTTTTGAGAACAAAGACGTTTGGGGTATAAATATCTGTGCTGAAACCCCTACAAGGGGTGTTGCTCCTGGATATCAAGACGAACCTCTGTCCGTGTAACTGAAGGAATCTGCAGGAGGTGACTATCCTTGTGCTTGTGTGCTGTTTCTTGGATTGGCCTGCAGTGGTTACCATTGGACTTGGAAGAAGAGGGAAAAGGACTTTGAGAGAACTTTTATTAATCTTGCTAAAGCAATCACCCAAGGGCTATGAGAGAGCTAGCCTCCTGGTGAAGTCTCAGGCACATCAGACTTCACCACCAGCCTCCTGATTCCTCCCAGCGAGGATTTCTATCTGCAGGTGAGTCTCCTGTGAGTTCCAGGGCCTCTAGTTCTACTACAGAGAAGAGAGTGCTGAAATCGTCGCTAACGCAAGTTTGCGAGCCGCCGCAGCCGAAAGCGCCCGAAAAATCATCGCGCTGCTGCCGCCGAGTGCTCGCAACCAAAGATCGAGCCATCGCACCGAGAACATCGCTTCACGGCATCGCAGCGTGGACGCCGAGCGTCTGCCATTTTCATCGCATCGCATCAGGATCGTCGCTCCCTCGCGGAGCGACATTTCTTCGCATCGCAACCCGATCGCACATGCAACAGGACCGTCGCCTCGTCTTCTCCCTTGCGGCAAGGAGTCATTGCACCAGCGGTCTAGCGTGCAGAAGTTTGTCGCATCGTCTCCACACGCATCAGCAGATCGGCACATCATCCTCCCTCGCGGCAAGGATTTAACGCATCCCCGGCCTCGCGTGCAGAAATTCATCGCTACAGCTTCTTTGGGACAATTTGTTGGTTTTGCTACGAAATCCAGGTACTTTGTAAGTAAAAGGGTCACAGAGACCACTGCTTTGAACTGAACTCCTCTTTGCGCACGTGAACTATTTTTGCAGCATTCCAAGAGTGATCCTATTTGACAGTATTGTGGCTTTTTATCGTTATTGGTCTTGTGCTAAGTCTATATATAAAGATACTTATTTTTTATAGCTACTTGTGTGGTGTCCCTTTGTAGTGTTCTTCACTGTGTTACTGTGTATGGTCATAAATGCTTCACACACTGCCTCTGAGATAAGCCTAGCTGCTCGTGCTACGTTACCACAGGGTTGAGCAGGGGTTATCAAAGGGTGTGGCCCCCCACTCTGACTTAGGAAGAAGGGTCCCTACTTGGACAGTGGCCAGCCATTGCCAACTAGAGACCCCCATTTCTAACAGTTACAGTGGATGTTTTGCCATTGTTCACTATTCACAATATTGTGATTTTTTGTATCATTTGAGAAGAATACAAATGAAAATCTAAAAGTTTGTTTCACTTATTTCAAGGGACGGGTAAAAAGAAACTTTCTTTACCTGAAATCTAACCCTTCCTCTCTGGCGGACTTTCTCGTCCACATGTCAAAATGCTGTCCAACCAGATTGCCCAAAATATTTTAGTCATCATTTGAGGAAGAATACAGATGAAAATGTAAAGGATTCTTTGACTCATTTCAAAGGCCGTGTAAAACGAAACATTCTTTTCTTGAAATCTAACCCTCCTCTCGGGGAGGGGGGGGGGAGGTGTTTCTCACTCACATGCTAAAATGCTGTCCAACCGGATTGCCCAAAATATTTTAGTCGCATTATGCTGAAGGCAAAATAAAAAAAAAATGCTGAGACCAGCGCGAGCTTTTCAACAGTTTCTTGTAAAACTGTATTCCTTTCTCCTTCAGTTTTGGTTCTCACCTTCTTCCTGCCCCAACCCCAGTGGTGACTGATGTATTTTTTGGTGATGCTGAACTTCCTTCAGAGTTGCCACTTCTCCTTCTGGTGGGTGATGGTGTGGCGCGTGGGATCTATGCTGTGCTATGTTGGTTTACACAGTGTGTGAGTAAGTGACACTCTTCTATGCATGTGTAGGTGCTCTTCAGTACATGTGCAGTGAAGTGACCATCCCTGATGTAGAAGAGATCTGTGGTGGCCTAGGGGTTGCTTTACTTGGACAGGTGTCCTCCAGGGGGAACCGCTGCTGTAGAGGATGGAGTATAGTGACGGAGTCTGCGTCCACTACAAGGTCCGGAGTGAAGGCTCTGACTCTATTCACTTGTGTAATTAGTGCTTGGTGACAACAGTAAACACAGCCAGTTGTCCACATGATGCGGGGCTTAGTGAATAGATGGACAGCCAGGTCATTAATGTCCCATCCAATCCGTGCACAGCCTGGTTATGAAAAGCCGACCACCAAGGCTCACAAGGGGAGTAAGAGGACTCCTTGTAGGAATGATTGCTGCGGAGTTACTTCAAAGGTGAGACACGTGTGTGCAGCCACAGCTTCAATGAAAGCATGAGGGGAACTGTGCAAGTCCATGTGGTGAAAAAGAAAAACACCCTAAATACTGACAGCACTCTCACAGCCCTCACAGACTAGCAATGACACAAATCACTCTCACACCCCTCATAGACTAGCAGTGACACTCTACCCGAAGCACTCTCACACCCCTCACAGACTAGCAGTGACACTCTACCCGAAGCACTCTCACACCCCTCACAGACTAGCAGTGACACTCTACCCGAAGCACTCTCACACCCCTCACAGACTAGCAGTGACACTCTACCTGAAGCACCCTCACACCCCTCACAGACTAGCAGTGACACTCTGTCTGAAGCACCCTCACACCCCTCACAGACTTGCAGTGACACTCTACCTGGAACACTCTCACACCCCTCAGAGACTAGCAATGACACTCTACCTGAAGCACCCTCACACCGCTCACAGACTTGCAGTGACACTCTACCCGAAGCACTCTCACACCCCTCTCAGACTAGCAGTGACACTCTACCCGAAGCACTCTCACACCCCTCGCAGACTAGCAATGACACAAAGCACTCTCACACCCCTCACAGACTAGCAGTGACACTCTACCCGAAGCACTCTCACACCCCTCACAGACTAGCAGTGACACTCTACCCGAAGCACTCTCACACCCCTCACAGACTAGCAGTGACACTCTGCCCGAAGCACTCTCACACCCCTCACAGACTAGCAGTGACACTCTGCCTGGAGCACCCTCACACCCCTCACAGACTTGTAGTGACACTCTACCTGGAGCACTCTCACACCCCTCAGAGACTAGCAGTGACACTCTACCTGAAGCACCCTCACACCCCTCACAGACTTGCAGTGACACTCTACCTGGAGCACTCTCACACCCCTCACAGACTAGCAGTGACACTCTACCCAAAGCACTCTAGCACCCTTCACAGTGTAGCAGGAACACTCTAACGGAAGAACTCTCACACCCCTCGCAGACTAGTAGTGATACTCTACCCAAAAGCACTCTCACACCCCTCACAAACTAGCAGTGACACCCTACCAGAAACACTCTCACACCCTTCACATACTTGCAGTGACACTCTACCAGAAACACTCTCATACCCTTCACATGCTTGCAGTTTTGCACTAGTGACAGTACTCCAGCAGCAGTCACACATCTCTCACATAGGAGTCACAAACCTCTAATAGCACTTGCACCCCTCAGACTAGCAGTTGGGTACTTCTGGCATCCATCTCACACACCTCAGACACTAGGAGTCACACACGACCAAAGACAGTCTAACATCCTTCAGAAGCTAGCAGTTGCATAATATTGGCAGCACTCTCACAATGTTACAGAGCAACAGTCTCATTCCATTGACACCACTCTCACACTACCAGAAGAATCTCACAGACCTTACAGCAGTCACACACTACTGACAGCACTCATACACCTCTACACAGACTAGCAGTCACACAGTACTAACAGTACTCTCACAAACCTCACATACTTGCAGCCACACACACTCACAGTGTAGTAGTCACACACTATCTACAACATTTTCACGGCCCTCACAGATTAACACTGCCAGAAGCATTTGTATTCTGCTTACATACTAGCAGTAACCGGAAGAGCTTTCATACACCTCAGAGACTAGCAACCACATAAAAGTGACAGCTGCATCACACCCCTCACAGACTACTAGCAGTCGCACATTACTGGAAGCACTCTCACCACATTCACAGGCTAGCAGTCACACTATACCAGAAGCACTTCCACATCCCTCACAGACCAGCAATCACACACTACCGGAAGCACTCCCACACTCATCACATACTAACAGTCTTGAACTACTGACAGCATTCCCACGCTCCTCACAGACTAGCAGCCACGCACTACCAGAAGCACACCTGCACCCTACAGAGTAGTAGTCACACAATACCGGAAGCACTCTCACAACCCTCACAACTAGCAGCCTTGTAATACTGGTTCTAGTTGCCCAGTGGACTAATGTGTCTACTGCAGAGATCTCTGATTGACCTCACTTCCACAGATTCAAACCAAGGTCAATAAAATGAAATGAAATGAGAATTGGGTAGCAATAACATTTGTTATGTCAGTGCCAAGATACTCCTCTGGGCAAAGTGCATGTTACAAATAAACATGTTATGGTAGGGTAGTGGTCACAAGTACCAGAAGCATTCTCACAGCCCTCGGAGATTAGCAATTACACACTACAGGAAGCATTCTTACACACCACGTACCCAGGACTGGCATCTTCTACTGCAGGGTACGGAATAGTGATTAAGGTTTTCAATGTCTTAGGACTGCAGAGGATGGAGTCTAGAAATGCAAAGCCCATCACGGGCTCAGACATAAGTGAACATTTCTCACTGCAGAAATTAAGAATCAACTATCATTGCTATGACATACACATGAATGTGTAAGACAGGCAGTGTCTGTAGGAACTAAAGATGAGTCTTATCAAGACCAAATAATCCCGCACAACAAGACCTCTAATGAGTTAACCCATTAAAGCAAGAAGGTAAAGATTAGACTATGGGACTGATTTAGAGATTGGAGGATGGACCGTCATTCCTCCATCGCAGGCTGACAGATTTCTGTCCGCCATATTTAGGATTTGCGTCATAGACTTCCATCACTGATGATAGAGGACAGTCCATCGACCAATTCTCAATCCTCCTTCCTCGGGCTCCCTGTCCACTGTCAACAGATACAGCTTAGTCTACATTGGTATGTTGGATATTCAACCGCCATATTTAGATTTGACCGCCCCTTCGCCTTGCCTTCTGTGCCTTGGCCCCCTGCCTGTTCCTGCCGCTGCGTACCCTGTGGCCCGCCCCCCACTTGCCTATTCGTCCCCTACCGCCTCCCAGCTACTCCTCCCTCCCACCTCCCCTTCATATGGTGGCCGCGCGCAGCGGGTGTGACGAAGGCGCGGCTAAGGCAAGCCCGTTTGCGCCCGTCCGCGTCTGGACCGCGCCCAGCACCAGAACCCCTGGTCCCCGCGACCGCCACGACGACCGACGCCACTACGACGCCAGCACCCTCCACGCACTCAACTCCGGACGATCACACACCTGCTTCCTGGCCGCCCCGAAGCGCACCCAAGGACCCTTCTCCTGCCGGAACTGCAGCTTCACCAGCCTCCGAGCCACCAAACCGCCCGCCGTGAAAGGACCCAACCACCTCAGATGCATCCTACTCAACACCCGCTCCGCAAGCAAACACGCCGTCGAACTCTGGGACCTGATCGACACATCCTCCCCGGACGTCGCCTTCCTGACGGAGACCTGGATGAACGCCTCCTCTGCACCCGACATCGCCATAGCCATCTCGGACAGCTACAAGATCACCCGCAGGGACCGCAGCACCGTCGAACACCTGCACTTCCAGATCCACACGGACCCCAACACCACCCTCAGAGGAACCCTCGTCTACAGACCCCCCGGACCCCGGCATCAGTTCAGTGACTCCATCGCCGATTTCGTCAGCACGCACGCCATGGCCTCCACAGACTACATCCTCCTCGGAGACCTGAACTTCCACCTCGAGAACACCAACGACAGCAACTCCACCACCCTGACCGACAACCTCGCCAACCTCGGACTCAGACAGCTCGTCACAACGCCCACCCACTCCGCCGGCCACTCGCTCAACCCCATCTTCTCCGCAAGCTCCCATGTCACCTTCAGTCACACCACCGAGCTCCACTGGACCGACCATCGCTGCATCCACTTCACCTTCCAGAAACCCGCCACGCACCACCGCACCCAACAGATCCCCCGCCACAGCTGGAACAAAGTCACCGACAACCAGCTCAACACCACCCTCGCCCAGAGCCCACCCACTGACCCTACCGACACCGACACCGCCGCCCGCACCCTCAGGCAATGGATCAACGACTGCGCCAACACTCTCGCCCCGATCAAGAAACCCTCCAACAGACACACCAACAAGAAAGCCGGCTGGTTCACCGCAGACCTCCAGGCCTCCAAGCAAACCTGCCGGAAACTAGAGAAACAATGGCACCGCAAACAGACACCGGACAACTATGCGGCCCACAAGAACGCCATCCGCAGACACCATCACCTCATCAGAACCGCCAAAAAGGCCTCCTTCAAGGACCGCCTTGACAACAATGCACACAACAGCAAAGAGCTCTTCAACATTGTGAAGGAACTCTCCAACCCCAGCTCCAACACCAACGACATCCCACCTTCACAAGACCTATGCGACTCCCTTGCCACCTTCTTCCATCGCAAGATCGCAGACATCCACGACAGCTTCAACAACCTGACCGCCTTGACATCCATCGACACCCCGGACACCATCCACATCGACCCCCTGCTCACCTGGACCAACGTGAACGACGATGACACCATCAAAATCATGAGCACCATCCACTCCGGCGCTCTGTCAGACCCATGCCCGCACCACATCTTCAACAAAGCCAGCGCCACCATCGCACCCCATCTCCGCAAGGTCATCAACATCTCCTTCGAGACTGCGACCTTCCCGGCAAGCTGGAAACACGCCGAGATCAACGCCTTGCTAAAGAAACCCAAGGCGGATCCAAGAGACCTCAAGAACTTCCGGCCCATCTCCCTGCTCCCGTTCCCGGTGAAGGTCATCGAGAAGCTCGTCAACAGACAACTGACCCGCTACCTCGAGGAGAACAACATCCTGGACCCATCCCAGTCCGGGTTCCGCAGCAACCACAGTATCGAAACCGCCCTCATCGCCGCCACCGATGACATCAGGACCCTGCTGGACAACAGTGAAACCGCGGCCCTCATCCTCCTGGACCTCTCAGCTGCCTTCGATACCGTCTGCCACCGCACCCTACGCACACGCCTCCACATCGCAGGGATCCGAGACAAGGCCCTGGACTGGACCACTTCCTTCCTCTCCGGCAGAACCCAGAGCGTCCACCTCCCCCATTCCGCTCCGAAGCCTCCGAGATCATCTGCGGCGTACCCCAAGGATCCTCCCTCAGCCCAACATTGTTCAACATCTACATGGCACCGCTCGCCCACGTCGCCCGACTGCACGACCTCAACATCATCTCCTACGTCGACACCCAGCTGATCCTCTCCCTCACCAAGGACCCCCTCACCACCAAAACCAACCTCCACGAAGGAATGAAGGCCATCGCCTAGTGGATGAAGAACAGCCGGCTGAACTCGGACAAGACGGAGGTCCTCATCCTCGGCTCCACCCCCTCAGCCTGGGACGACTCCTGGTGGCCGACCACACTGGGAGCAGCACCGACCCCCACCGACCACGCACGCAACCTGCGGGTCATCCTCGACTCAACACTCTCCATGACCAAGCAAGTCAACGCCGTCTCGTCCTCCTGCTTCAACACCCTCAGCATGCGCCGCAAGATCTACAGGTGGATCCCCACCGAAACAAGAAGAACAGTCACCCAGGCCCTCGTCAGCAGCAGGCTGGACTACGGAAACGCCCACTACGCGGGAGCCTCGGCCAAACTCCTGAAACGACTGCAACGCATACAGAACGCCTCTGCACGCCTCATCCTCGACATTCCCCGACACAACCACATCACACCCCACCTGAGAGACCTGCACTGGCTCCCTGTCAACAAGAGGATCACCTTCAAGCTCCTCACCCACGCACACAAAGCACTCCACAACACCGGACCAGAGTACCTCAACAGACGACTCACCTTCTACACCCCGAACCGCCAGCTCCGCTCCGCCGACCTCGCCCTCGCCACCGTCCCCCGCATCTGAAGAGCGACCACCGGCGGTAGATCGTTCTCCCACCTCGCTGCCAAAACCTGGAACACCCTCCCCATCCTCCTACGGCTGACCCAGGACCTACTCACCTTCAGGAGGCTACTCAAGACCTGGCTGTTCGAGCAGTAGCAGCACCCTCCCCCCAGCGCCTTGAGACCCTCACGTAGCGTGCTTTACAAATGGACTGATTGATTGATTGATTCCAGCATTTAATGTACAACATTTTTGGTCATTTGGATTATGTTCTCATTTTTCAAGATGACATTCTTGTCATGGGGAAGGGTAGTAATGATCCTAAAACCAAACTTTTCCACGTATTATCCCTTTTGTGCAAATGTGGTTTAACAGTAGAATTTTCTAAGTGCAAGTTTGCCGCTAATAGTGTGGCTTATTTAGGTCACGAGATTAGTGCGGTGGGCATTTATCCCAAATCCAAACTTGTTTCTGCCATTTCTGATGCCCCCAGTCCCAAAAACAAAGACGAAGTTAAATCCTTTTTGGGTCAGGTTGAGTTTTTTCTAAATTTGTGCAAAAAGTTTTCAAGCAGGACTTTTCATATTAGGCAACTGCTTAAACTCAGATCTAATTTTGAATGGTCTTCGTTGTGCCAAAAGGAATTCTTAGACATTAAAAATGCCATTTCTTCAGCTCCTGCCCTGCAGGGTTTTGATCCTTTATGTAGGAACATAATCACTACCGATGCTAGTGGTACTTGTATTGGTGCCGCCCTTTCTCAGCTGGGTGAAGATAGTTGTGAATCCATTGTTGCTTATGCTTCCAGGTCTTTGTCTCCTGCTGAATGTAAATATGCTGTGATTGAACAGGAGGCTCTTGCTTGTGCTTGGGCCCTAGAGCATTTTCGCACTTTTGTCTGGGGCAGAGAAGTCATCATCAGATGTGATCACAAACCTTTAGTCAAAGTTCTATCCAATGTTGGTATGACTAACGTTTCTGCTAGATTAGCATCTCCATAAGGTTATTGGATTTCCTCTATAAGTTTGAATACTTACCTAGTAAGAAAAATGCAGTTGCTGATTTTCTCTCTCTCCTGCCTGTTCAAATGGTTGAGAACCAAGACGACCTCATGGATAGTGTACAGGTAGCTTGGTTGTGGGACCATGGTTTAGAATCTTTCTCCAAGGAGGAGTGGAATTAAGCCCTTGTTAAAGATGTGTGTTTGCAGAAAGTTATTGAATATTTGAGCAACGGTTGGCCTCGCAAAATGGAAGTGAAAGATTTTAAGGCGTTGTGGGAGGTCAGAGATGAGTTAACGATCATTGATGGAAACATTGTAAGAGGTGAAAGATTGGTTCCCCCTGTAAGTCTCAGAAGTAAAATAATCTCCTTATTTCACGATGGACATTTGGGTATCATGAAAACCAAATGTATTGTTAAAAGTAGATTCTGGTGGCCAGGTTTGGATATTGAGGTAGAGAGAGTTGTTAGGGAGTGTGGTTTATGTTTGTCGGCTGACAAAACTCTCAAAACTCTGAGACCCCCATGGATGATTTCATGTGTCCTGAATCCCCTTGGGAGCATGTAGCGGGGGACATCATGGGTCCTGTTGGTAGTTCAGGAAAGTATGTTATCTCTCTTATGGACATGTTTTCTAAGTGGCCTGTGGTCAAGATTATTAAGAAATTGTTCCTTAGTGAAGGCACCCCTGTCCTCATCATTACTGATAATGGTGTTCAATTTACTTCTGATGTTATGACACAGTATTTGTTTAAATGTGGTATCAAACACAAGACTACCTCTTTGTACAATCCCAGTGGCAACGGTCTTGTGGAAAGGTATAATAGAGTTTTGAAGGGGGCCATTAGGTTGGCTTGCAGGAACAGCATTCCTTGGGAGACACAAGTGTTCAAAACGCTTTGGTCTTACAGAGTTTCAGAGGTTGATTCAACCAGATTTTCCCCTTTTGAGCTCATGAGAGGAAGGAAACCTAGAGAAAAGTGGCACTCTGGTTGGATTAAGAGCTTTGGTGATGTCAGCTGGTCTTCCTCTGAGATTAAAAACAATTTATTCCTCAAACATGACCAGTACAAGGAATTTTATGATCATAAGCTTAATACCAAACACACTAAGCTTTGTGTGGGCCAGTGGGTTGGAGTTAAGAAACCTGGGGGATAGGTACAATGAAGTGGTGGAGCGTGTCGTTAGCCTCCTTGGCTTAACGACACGCTCCGCTCACTCGGAACGCAAGGCTGCACCATATTTACAAGAATGTGGTGCAGCCTTGCCTTTCCTCCTGAGATGGCGCTAAGTTTAACAACTTAGCGCCAGCGCAGGCACCCTTGCACCAGAGTGCAAGGGTGTTTGTGTGCAGGGGAGGATTGGTTATGTGTAGGAAGGTGTCCTTTCCTGCACATAAACAATCCTAAAAAGCCATTTTTTAACTTTCATGTGTGCTGCTTCATGCAACAAACATGAAGTTAAAAAAGTGTATTTTTTAAAGAGGTTTGTTTATGTACAGGAAGGTGCACAAACCATGGCATTTTGCTTTTTCCATGTGTGCTGCACAAGGCAGCACACATGGAAAAAGCATAAACAAGGAGAAATAATGCATTTCTCCTCGTTTCGCCAATTTAAGACTAGGATTTCCCTGGTCTTAATTTTGGCGCTGCCTCCTATTTACGCCACTCTTGTACATAGGGGGCAGCGTCAAAATAAATGGGTGTTGCGGTGGAACGCCCACCGCAACACCCACTGCACACCCCTTTCACGCTAACTATAGCGTGAAAGGGTGCCTTGTACATAAGGCAAGGCCCCTATCGCCACGGGAATGTCACAAAAAGTGACGTTCCCGTGGCGATAGGGGCTTGTACATATGCCCCCCTGGTTTTGTTCCTAAGAATGAAAGCAGGTTTTTTGAGCCACAACGCATTGCTGAATTGAGGAAGAATTCTGTACTTTTAGATAATGGCAAATGTTGGAATCTCAAAAGAATTGCTTTATGTGAGCAGGTCTATAAGGGTGACGTCAATGGTGCTTCTACACTCAAATCATGTTCTGACAAATTTGGTTGTCTTGATGTTTCTGACCCTGAAGACAGTTCTGTTCACCAGCAGGATTCCATTGCCTAGGCCTAGCAAAGCTGTCAATTCGCAAGATGTTTCTCAGAAGGAGGATGCGTGCACCAGGGGAAAAAGGATTTTATTTCTGATTCATTTCTTCTTCCTGAACTATATTGTTTGCTTGTTTTGTTGAATTTTTACATGTTTTATTTTAGGTTGCAAAGGAGGAGATGTGTAGTGTTTCTTCTTTTTCCTTTTTCCCTCGTGGAGGCCCTCGTGAGGGTTCCACGAGGGAAGTTAGAAATACTTACCATGTCATATGGGTACGTTGGCGCAGGACAGGCAGTTGACAGTTTGATCTGTGGCTGACTGTCCTGTTGGTCATGTCTGGCCGTTATAATAAACTTATCTTCAACTTACCTTGTTTGGTCTTCACTACACTCCCCCACACACAAACTGAGTACATCGCATACAGCCATGGTGCAAGCTTTCTACAAACACCACAGTACAATTCAGCGCAATGCAGCCACAGCAAAAGCTTCCCTTATAGATGTTGAGTATAACACACACATCCGCAGTACAAGTTTCTCTCACACCCTGAGTATAACACATGCAGTCACAGTGCAATCCTCCCACAAGCACACTCCGAGAACAGTTTATGCAGCCACAGAGAAATAGGCACTCACACACATAGTGAGTACAGCACTGAGCCATAGTGAAAGCTTCCCTAACACACATACAGCCTGGGTATAACACTCGCAGCTGCAGTGCAAGCTTCTCTCACACTTAGACTGTGTACATCAAATGCAGCCATGGTGCAAGTTTTCTACAAACACCACAGTACAATTCAGAGCATTGCAGCCACAGCAAAAGCTTCCTTATAGATGCTGAGTATAACACACACATCTGCAGTACAAGTTTCTCTCACACCCTGAGTATAACACATGCAGTCACAGTGCAATCCTCCCACAAGCACACTCCGAGAACAGTTTATGCAGCCACAGTGAAATAGGCACTCACACACATAGTGAGTACAGCACTGAGCCATAGTGAAAGCTTCCCTAACACACATACAGCCTGGGTATAACACTCGCAGCTGCAGTGCAAGCTTCTCTCACACTTAGACTGTGTACATCAAATGCAGCCATGGTGCAAGTTTTCTACAAACACCACAGTACAATTCAGAGCATTGCAGCCACAGCAAAAGCTTCCCTTATAGATGTTGAGTATAACACACACATCCGCAGTACAAGTTTCTCTCACACCCTGAGTATAACACATGCAGTCACAGTGCAATCCTCCCACAAGCACACTCCGAGAACAGTTTATGCAGCCACAGTGAAATAGCCACTCACACACATAGTGAGTACAGCACTGAGCCATAGTGAAAGCTTCCCTAACACACATACAGCCTGGGTATAACACTCGCAGCTGCAGTGCAAGCTTCTCTCACACTTAGACTGTGTACATCAAATGCAGCCATGGTGCAAGTTTTCTACAAACACCACAGTACAATTCAGAGCATTGCAGCCACAGCAAAAGCTTCCCTTATAGATGCTGAGTATAACACACACATCTGCAGTACAAGTTTCTCTCACACCCTGAGTATAACACATGCAGTCACAGTGCAATCCTCCCACAAGCACACTCCGAGAACAGTTTATGCAGCCACAGTGAAATAGGCACTCACACACATAGTGAGTACAGCACTGAGCCATAGTGAAAGCTTCCCTAACACACATACAGCCTGGGTATAACACTCGCAGCTGCAGTGCAAGCTTCTCTCACACTTAGACTGTGTACATCAAATGCAGCCATGGTGCAAGTTTTCTACAAACACCACAGTACAATTCAGAGCATTGCAGCCACAGCAAAAGCTTCCCTTATAGATGCTGAGTATAACACACACATCTGCAGTACAAGTTTCTCTCACACCCTGAGTATAACACATGCAGTCACAGTGCAATCCTCCCACAAGCACACTCCGAGAACAGTTTATGCAGCCACAGTGAAATAGCCACTCACACACATAGTGAGTACAGCACTGAGCCATAGAGAAAGCTTCCCTAACACACATACACCCTGGGTATAACACTCGCAGCTGCAGTGCAAGCTTCTCTCACACTTAGACTGTGTACATCAAATGCAGCCATGGTGCAAGCTTTCCACACAAAGACACCACCACCGCATTGATGAAAACCATCCACTCAGGAGCCCCGTCTACCCCCAGCTCCCACTTCATCTACAACCTAGAATGTACCATCATCTCCCCTGCTCTCACCACAATCATCAAGACCTCCTTTACCACCACCACTTTCCTGGCAAACTGGAAACATGCTGAAGTCACCGTCCTATTGAAGAAGCTGTCAGCGGACCCCAACACCCTCAGCAACTACAGACCCATCTCACTTCTACCTTTCCCAGCCAAAGTATGGAGAAAGCCATCAACATTCAAACCTGAGACCACCTAGAGCGCCACCAACTCCTCAAAACCTCTCAGTCAGGTTTCCCCACAAAACAGAGCACTGAAATGGCCCTCATCGTGGCCACTGATGACACCAGAAGCATTCTCGACACCATCTCCCACAACACACTCATCAGAAAGCCTCACACCCTCGGCATCTGTGGTCCAGCCCTCAAGGGGATATCCTCCTTCCTCACGGGTAGAACATGAGTGAGACTACCACTCTACACCTCAGAACCAAAAATCTCATCTGCGGAGTCCCTCAGGCTCGTCTCTCAGCCCAACTCTCTTCAGTATCTACATGGCACCCCTTGCAGACATCGTCAGATCTCACAGCTTCAACATTGTTTCATACGTCGACGCATCACAGCTCATCCTCTCCCTAACAGCCAGATCCAGCGCAGTCAAAACCAACTTCGCCAACTGCATGAACAACGTCATGGATGAGGAACAACTGCCTCCAGCTCAACAAAGACAAAACTGAAGTCCTAATTTTCAGAAACAACCAAGGATGACATATGATGGCCCTTCGAATTTGCCCACCCCACCCACGCTTACTGACCATGCCAAGAACCTCGGGTTCATCCTGGACACAAACCTCACCATGAATAAACAGATCAACGCCGTCTCCTCATCATGCTGCCTCAATCTGCGAATGCTACGCAAGATTTTCGAATAGATCCCTATGAACACCAGACGAATGGTCACCGAGGCTCTAATCACAAGCAGAATCCGCTCTACTCCGAGATCCTAGCCCGCGTTCTACGCTGACTCGACACCACCCAGAACGCACTCCACTGGCTCCCAGTTCAGGTTCAGGAAAGATGTGAATTTCAAGCTGCTCACGCACGCCTACAAAGCTCTTCACAAAATCGGACCAGCATACTTCAACCACCACCTCAACTTCTACCAACTAACTAGACACCCTCGGTCGGCCTTCCAGGCTAATGCATGCACCTCTTGCATCAAGCAGACCTGATGCAGAGGAAGATCCTTCTCACACATCGCAGCCAAAGCCTTGAACAACCTCCTGCAACACCTCAGAACATCCCTCTCACTCATGGACTTCCGAAAGAAGCTCAAGACCCGGCTCTCTCAGAAAAAACAGGCTTGATTCCATCCTTCTACCTTCTCGGGCCCACACTCTAATCAGTGCCTGGATACGCTTGCGGGTGATTAGCCACGCTTTACAAATTCACATAAGATGACATAACCTACATCCTGAATATAACACATGCAGCAGCAGTGCAAGCTTCTCTCACACACAAGCTAAGTACATCAAATGCAGTCACTGTGCAAGTTTTTCACGCACCCTGAATATAACACATCCAGCCACAGTGCAAGCTTCCCTCACACACAAGCTGAGTACATCACATGCAGCCACAGTGCAAGCTTTCCACTCACCCTGAATATAACACACGCTGCCACAGTGCTAGCTTCTCTCACACATAAACTGTGTACATCACATGCAGCCAAGGTGCAAGATTTCTACAAACACCTACAGTCCATCACATGCAACCACATTATAGTTCAGTTAATTGCAGCCGCTTTGAAAGCTTCCCTTACACACATTGAAAGTAACGCACACAATCACAGTACAAGCCTCCCATACCCCGAGTATAGCTTCTGCAGCCACAGTGAATTAGCCATTCACACACATAGTGAGTAAAGCATATAAAACCACAGAGAAAACTTCCCTAACACACACACACCACATGCAGAAAATTTAGACAGTTCCTCTGTAACAGCACATGCAACCGTGGTTCAAGCATCTCTGCACAAATAGTAGAGCATAGGCTGCTATGTTACAAGCTTCTTTTAGACAGCCACAGTGCAAGCTTCTTTTAAACTCACATAGCGAGTACAGCACATTTAGCCACAGTGCAGCTTCCCTCATCCACGAGTACAGTGCACATACACATTAGTACAGGTCATGCAGCCACAGTGCAAGCTTCCCTCATACACAAGTACAGCACATGCAGCCACAGTGCAAGCGTCCCTCAAACACATGAGTACAGCACATGAAGCCGCAATGCAAGCTTCCCTCATACACATGAGTACAGTGCACGCAGCCACAGTGCAAGCTTCCCTCATACACATGAGTACAGCGCATGCAGACAAATAACATGTTCCCCCACACAATCGCACACACAGAGTGCAGCAAATTCAGTCACAGTACACACTTTACATGTAAAATGAGCAGAGCATTAGCCACGAAAGCTTCTTATACACATAGAATGAGTGCAGTGAGGTGTCACAAAGACTCTTTCACACACAGTACAGTATAGGAGGCAGTGCAAGCTTCTCTACACTATCAAGAGTACAGGTGTCTCTCACACATAGTACTGGTACAGTACAGGAGTACAGGTGTCCTTCGCACACAGAACTGGTACAGCACAGGAGCAGGATAGGAGTCCCTCACACATAGTACTGGTACAGTACAGGCAGCAGGACAGTAGTACAGATGTCCTTCGCACACAGAACTGGTACAGCACAGGAGCAGGATAGGAGTCCTTCACACATCGAACTGGTACAGCACAGGCAGCAGGACAGGCGTCCCTCGCACCCATGAACTGGTACAGCACTGGCAGCAGGACAGGCGTCCCTCGCACACAGAACTGGTGCAGCACAGGCAGCAGGACAGGCGTCCCTCGCACCCAGAACTGGTGCAGCACAGGCAGCAGGACAGGCGTCCCTCGCACCCGGAACTGGTACAGCACTGGCAGCAGGACAGGCGTCCCTCGCACACAGAACTGGTGCAGCACAGGCAGCAGGACAGGCGTCCCTCGCACCCAGAACTGGTACAGCACAGGCAGCAGGACAGGCGTCCCTCGCACACGGAACTGGTACAGCACAGGCAGCAGGACAGGCGTCCCTCGCACACGGAACTGGTGCAGCACAGGCAGCAGGACAGGAGTCCCTCGCACACGGAACTGGTACAGCACAGGCAGCAGGACAGGCGTCCCTCGCACACGGAACTGGTGCAGCACAGGCAGCAGGACAGGCGTCCCTCGCACCCAGAACTGGTACAGCACTGGCAGCAGGACAGGCGTCCCTCGCACACAGAACTGGTGCAGCACAGGCAGCAGGACAGGCGTCCCTCGCACCCAGAACTGGTGCAGCACAGGCAGCAGGACAGGCGTCCCTCGCACCCAGAACTGGTACAGCACTGGCAGCAGGACAGGAGTCCCTCGCACACAGAACTGGTGCAGCACAGGCAGCAGGACAGGCGTCCCTCGCACCCAGAACTGGTGCAGCACAGGCAGCAGGACAGGCGTCCCTCGCACACTGCAGGCTGCCCGGGGTCCACGAAGGAGACCCGCTAAGAGGGCGGCCACCTTAGTGCCACAGGAGGGCACAGGAGGCAGCCTTCCAGTGTTTGGGACCCTCAGTGGTCCAGGTGCCGCGTCACTTCCGGGGAGGGGGTGAGGTACATATACCTCTCCCCGCCCCCTGGGCGCCCTCTTGGCCCATTCCCCTGACGCCGTTTGGACGTGTACCGAGATCGCCAGGAGCTGACCACGAGCTGTAGCCAAGTAAGCAACTACCCCGCCCACCCCCTCAACCCCCATCTCAGAGGCACCCGCTGGACGGGGGTCTAGCCCGGCCATCGCCGAGGCGGCGGTCCGCTGAGGGTGAGGAGGGGTATGGGCAGCTCTTAGCGGTTTCAGGCCAGCAGCCCTGGCCTCGGCGACTCGGTGACACAGGCGGCCCTGGGCAGGACCAGGCCGGGGGCGAGAGGTCAAGTGAGAGCAGCCAGGCTCCCGTTTATGCAGGCGTGGGGACAGGAGCACCTATCGCGTGTTGGCCAGCCAGGGCGCAGTGCTGCCTGTTTTCACGGTGCCCCGGTCCACTAGTTAGAGCCGTCTTGCTTCCCCCCCGACGCGGCGCTTCCAGGCCAGCAGCCCAATCTCCGTGGCCGCCGGCAATATTACATGTTGGGGGGGGGGTAGGGAATCCGGTGGCTTCCTCGCTGCTGCGGGGTGGGCGCCTGGGCTGCGGCCAGTACGGGCAGGCTGACGGCAGCAGTGTCCGATGCAGGTATACTGTCTTGCCCTCTCGCCGGACGCCGGTGGTCCCGCTTCATCGTATGCGCAGGCGGCAGTAATCATTTAGCTGCGCGTCGGACCGTGGACAACAGCCGGACACCACGGCTTCGAGTGCTACAAGCCGGTAGCGCCTAACAGTCAGGTGAGCCGCAGCGAGTCCCCCCTGTGCCCCACGTGCTCAGTGTAAAATGCGACCCGGCGTCACGAGAGTTATACGAACTGTTGTGGTGCGGGGGGTGCGGCTGGGGGCATTGCTCGTTTCCGACTGAAGGCATTAGGTACCGGAATGTGGGCGCGCAATTGGCGGGTCGCGGTGCACAGGTTTGGCGGGTACAGGCCTTGTGTTGCGCAGCGGGGCTCATATCATCAGCATTGGCCGGGCAACATTGGTCCTCCTATGTTACGGCTAGCGAACTGATCGGTCAGTGTTTGGCGGCAGTAATGGCAGCAGACAAAAAATACGATGGGCTCAAGGAAACCGCACCAATACCATTTAACGCTTGCCTTGTATTATGCTCATTTGTATCCTCCTCCTGATGTAATGTTGCCGTTCCTGTTGTGAAGCGCTCGGACACCCTCGGGTAAAGTCCGCGATAAAAAAAAAAAAAAAAAAAAAGCATAAATACCTCAGGCCGGAGAGGATGTGCTCCGTCGGGTAGACTGCCGACTTTGGTGCCAGAGACCAGGGTTCGAACCTCGGGGTTACGTCCACATCCGGTGAGTCGGGGCGAATCACTGGATCTCACCGTGCCTGAATGTGTATGTAAACACGGTGCTCAGGGGGAGGGGCCTGCAGGGGAGAGAGGATGTTGTCCGTCGGCTAGACTACCGACTGTGGTGCTGGTAATCAGGGTTTGTGCATCGGGCCGCATCCACTTCCTGGGAGTCGGGCAAATCACGAACCTACCTGTGCCATTCAGGGTTCGTTGGCGCTTGGTAGGAGAGGATGTGCTCCTTCTGCTAGACTGCCGACTTCGGTGCTGGATACCAGGGTTCTAGCCTGGGGTCGCGTCCACATCCTGTGATTCTGGGCAAATCACTTCATCACCCCGAACCTGAATGTGTAATGTAAATACGTGTATAGCGCTCCAATACCTTCGGGTCGAGTCACGCTAGATAAATATACTCCCTGTGCCAGAATGGTTAATGGAAATACGGTGCTCTGGTAAAGCGCACCAACACCTCGGGGCGGAGAAGATGTGGTCCGTCGACTACACTGCCGACTCTGGTGCCAGTAACCAGGGTTCGACCTTCGGGGTCGCGTCCACAGCCTGTGATTCGGGGCTGATCACTTAATCTCGCCGTGTCGGAATGTGAAACGTAAATACGGTGATCATGGGAAGCGCTCTACTTATTTGCAACAGCATCTACAACAGTGCATGTGGGTCCGATTGCGGGTGAGGCACGGACTGGCGTATGATGAGGGGGGCGGAGCCGGTCTCAGGGGCGGCGGCGCCGGCCGGATGTTGGAGCGATGGGTGCGAAAACCGTCAGGTGGTGGTCGGGTTTTCACTGGGGAGCTGCGCTTGACGCTGGCGATGATATGCGCCGCCCGGGGGCCTTTTAGCATGGTGTGCAGCATGCGGGGCTGCTGCTGGCATGTCACGCCATCCTCGTGGGCTTAGGGCTTGCGGTTGTCAGCACACTGTGAACCGCGAGGTATCTTCCTTCCCTATCGTTTTCGGCGTGTGGTTTTGCTGTGTTCCGTGGGGCCCAGAGAGGGGCCCTTCTGGCCAGGGGGCTAGCTCTTACATTCTCACTCTAACGCGATGGGGATGCAGGGATCAGTTCGACCCCCTGGGCACAGATCCTAATCCCGGTGGACACACTCAGCCTTCTTCCTTCTGAGGTCGGCAGTTGAATAACCATTGAGCTTGGTTATAAGAACCACCTGTTATTTCACGCCAGGTTGCCAACGGGTCACGTGCGCTCCGCATGTCACGTTACTGTATGGCACACCGTGCGAGCAGACAGCACATAATTTAAGTCTCCGACATATGTGCGAACCTTTTACTCACAACGAGGGCGAACACTTTCCGATTCAGGTGGCCCGCGCCCAGCATGCGCTGTTTCCCTGGCATGGTTCAGGGGGATGGGTCACGTACGGATTGATTGCGGGCCATGAATTGGTCTCAAGTTATATTAGGCGCTGGGCGAGCAGTTTCTGAAGGAGAAGGGCCGCGCACGGGATGCGCTGTTGGCCCCGTGCCTGGGGACCGTTCGACAAGAACCCAGCATATCCCAGGGAACGTTTCACCTAACTAGACAGGCCTCTAGTAACGCCTACAAGTGGTGGGCACCACTACCCACCGAACTACAGCCAGAAAAGGGAACAGGGGTTCACCTGAGGAGACTAAGACGTTGCCAACGGGGTTCACAACTCTGCTCTGGGTAGCAGAACATGCGATGAAATGTTGTGGGACATAGCTCAAATGCATGTGGTTATCACTAGGAAAGAAGGTTTACAAGCAGGGTGACAGGTAAGGGGTGTGTCCCTGGGTCACGCAACTGGTGGTCACAAGTGTAGAAACAAGGCGTAGGATAGGGGATCATTCACATTGGCTGCGGCCGTAGTCCTTGCTGTCTACGCAGCGAGAGGCAAATGGAAGCGGGGGTGCAACTGGATTCACATGGTCAGCTTGGGCCCTGGGGCCGTTCCCTGCGGGCTGCATTTAGCAACAGGTCTGTTGCTCTTGGTTGGCATTCAGTCAGTACAAAGGCAGCTCTGCAACCTAGGCATGCATAGTGTTAAATATAGCGCCACAGCTATGCTGGTGCAGAGCATATGGACCGAAACCAGTGAAGGAAGCCAGCAATTTGTTGCTGCTAGATTCCCCCTTTGGACTAGGGGCATGACGCTATGTCAATGATGAACAAATTTCCAAATGTGGCTATCGGTCCAAGCGGTTAGTTTCATGACTTTGTACTGCATCTCCTTTGACACACAAAGAATATCTATCACACACCAGTCTGGGAGTAGGACACAGTGCCAGCAGGGAGGTGTTTTTAGGCTGGGCCTATTGCCTCCACACCTCCTGAAAGACCCCATGGAAAAGTGTAATTGTTAAAATTTTGTTTCTTACAGGGAGTCTACAGTTACCTTTTGAAGAACCTATGTCCACCACAGTTGGGAAGCTTTCCGCATTATGCGGCATGGCCAGGAAACAAACAGGGAGAGCCAGTGGGTTTGGGTCTTGCACAACAGTGCAAAGATACACCTGCTATTTAGCGTCAGGGCACCTATTGGGTGAAGTGGGCTCTAAACCTGGTTATGTTTGGTGGAGTCAATGTCAACGCACTTGGCCTCCTTTCCTCCTACGGCAAGGACAGGAAACACTCACAGAGGGTAGCACCTGCCAGCCTCAGCGCTGCAATAACAAAGAACGGTCTGAAGCACCAGGTAAAACACTTTATTGTCCAGCCCCAGGGGTTAACCTTATTCAGTGAGGGTTGGTTGTCGGGCAAAGTGGGAGATGCTTGGGGGCAGGTCAGCGGATCTCAAAGGTGCCAGGGTCGGGGTGACCAGCTGACCTACTTCAGGAGACGGTTGAGGCTGGTCCAGATAATTAATTTTGGGGACCAAAGTGGAGTGCCAAATCTTTTCGGGGAAGAGATAAATAGGCCAACTTGTGTTAAGATGGGTGGTCAACTTGGGGGGGTTGTCCAAAATATGGAGCTTCTCACTACTGTGGACGTCCGCATGAACGCGCGTACTGAAGTAAACATGAAGTAGAGACCCATAATTCATAGGAATATAAGGTATAAATGCATCCCCGGTCCCTTCTCCTGAAATGGATTACGGTGTGAGGTGCACTGAGGTCTGTCATGCTTTTATCTAGATATCAGTATAAGTGTTATACAATCGGTTTTGTAGGCTGCAGGGGAGGGACTCAAACAATTTTCACCCGGCCAAGAAAGTCACAGTGATGCACACTTTACAGTCGAACTATACATGTGCTTGACCTATGAACTGACGGTGCCAGAAGTCAGCCCTGGGATACAATTTGAGCACAGCAGTTCTACATCGCAGGCAGAAGGGAGAACCTATTTACTGTCTCTGGCTGACAGCTCGCCCATTACCAAGGTACAGGGAGCAGGTAAGGTAGGCATGCCTTACTATGCCAGGCAATGGGGGTCATCACCGGCGCTTCGGCAGTCGCTCTTTCAAGAGCCAGCAACAGCAGCTTACAGGGTGGGCATACAAGCGGAAGCGCATCATGCAGGTGGGGACGATGCCCTGTCGTCAGCTACCTCCAGCCCGGCTTCCTTCGGGGCCCTGAGAACCAGTGGCGGAGGGCAAGGTCCAAAACAGACTCTTCGGGGGTGGCATTAAAGGGACAGGATGCCCGCATCAAGCAGGCTGGACAATGGGTATCCCAATGTTTGAAAGGTTCCCTGAGCCACACAGGGGAGTGGCCGGAAGGCAGGTCAAAGGTAGTATGTACAGGCAAACCCGGAATATACCACTGGCACCCCGGTGATGCACCAGAGTTAATGGGGAGGGTGCAGGTACATTACCACTGCTGGTGCAGTACATTGTTATCAGCTTGAACCCCCGTAGCTGGGGGAATAGTCAAGAAAGGGTGTTTAAGCACAGGCGTAGTCAACCTTTAAGGTGAGGCACAGGTTGCACGCGGTGCACAATGGTATGTGGTCTGTCATATTTGTATCATCAAGGTAAGGCAGACTACTGGTCAAGCTAACAGAAAGGTAGATGCCAAGCGCCGGCTTCCCGCCATCGCGGCACGTCGGGATTAGTTATACAACTCAAGTGTGTTGGGGCTACAAAGCTTAGCGATATACTGTGTTGCAGCATAGAGGCTCTTTTATGGGACACCCGGCATCTCAACAAGTCTAGAAAGGGCAGGTGATCTGCATCTATCGTTTTCCCATTCCTGTAGCGTTTCCACTACCTGGTACCCACCAGAGTAGGTCTGGCAAAGGGCAGGGTCAAAGGTATGGATGATGGGCCATCCGTGCGTGCTGATAGTGGCACGATGGGCGGAAAGCAGGAGGTGGAGGCATGGGTTTCCTGACACAGATAATTGGGATGGGGTTCCCAGGCATGCACAGGAACAGCTTGCTAGGATGCTGCAGCACAGACTAAGGGGGTGTCTCCCCCTCAATTTCTGGTCTTCAACAGGAAGGCTATCAAGGGGCAGTGGGGGGCAGTGTATCGGGTACATTAGGTGCAAGCTTGGTTAGTTGATATAGGATGGGTGCAGTGCTCATTAAAGGTTATGCAACTTGGCATTTCGTTATGTCGCCAGGATCAAGGATCTGAGTGAATGGCCTTCCGGGCGTCTCCAGGGGCGCGAGGGGTGGAATTCAAGAAATGGAGGCATGGGGTTCCTCCAGTAAGTTTTCTTGGTTGGGGGTCCCAGCCAGGTGCCGGGACAGCTGGCTGAAGCAGCTGCGGCACAGACCAAGGGGTGCCCCCACGTCCACAAAGTGTTTGGTAGAGGTTAGGGGCCACCGGGCGGGGTGCGCATAGATTGGTCTACCTGTCTAGAGTGGGCATGGACTTGTCTTGTGTTGCCTGGCCCGGGCAATGAGCAGACTGGGGGAAGAGGCACCTGTTGCGAGAGAGGGAGTCCTCCAATTGTAGGACGCAACCTTTGGGGGCTTGGGAGTTATGGTGGTCAGATAGCACCCCCGTTTAGTGTGTCGAGGCGCCCGGTCAGGGGAGGCTGGGGAAACCTCGCGCAGGAGAGTTGACCGTGCCAGGCGTAAATTCACCAACTGGGTTTGGCTTTATAGATATGGTTTGCATGCCAAATCCACAGGGAAGTTTGGTACAAGATGGGGTTTCACCTGGCTAGAGTGGGCATGGACTTGCTTTGCTGTACTGGGGAGAAGCCCGGGAATCAGCAGGGTGTAGGGAAAGATGTTGTTATTGTGCAAAGAGGTGCAACCAGCCACAACCTAAGCGCTCTGGGCGGGTTTGGCAGCAGAGCGCATCAAGCAGGTGGGACAATAGGAATTCCATGGTTTCTAAGGTACAGCCGTCCGCAGGCACCCTCTGCGGCACCCGAGGTTTGATGGGGTGCAGTGTTATTGTGCAACTAGGTTCAAGATGGATTAGTTGTATAATATGGGGTGTAGTGCTCATTAAAGGATGTTAGTATCGGAGCATGTCGTTATTTGGCAGGATCAAAGGTCTGGGTCAAGGGCCGTCCGTGCGTCCGGGGAGTGGCACGATGGGAGGAATCCGACATATGGAGGCATGGGTTTTCCATCACTGACTTACCTTGGTTGGGGGGCCGGCCCAGGCATGCGCTAGCACAGTTTGAGGTAGAAGCGCGACTCACTACTGAGATAATTTGGTTGGGGGCCCCAGGTATGCGCTGGAACAGCTTGTGTAGAAGCTGCGGCATAAGTCTAGGAGGGGGGCCCCCTCAATTCAGGCAGACACAGGGGAGGCAATGTTTTGACCCTCTGGGGTAGGAGGGCATTGCAGCAAGATATCAAATACTCCTGGTATAAGTTAAACAACCAGTTGTGGGCTGGAGTGTTATGATGGGCAGAGATAACCCCACTGTGAGTGTGGCGAGGGCTCGGTCAGAGGATGCCGGGGATTCCTCATGCAGGAGAGTTTACAGTGCCAGGCGCAGATCCACTGAACAGGGGGTTTGGTTCATCAGGCATGGCCTGCTGCATGCTAAGTCCACTTGGATTTGGAAAGAGGATGGGGCGCACCTGCCAGAGTGGGCAGGGACTTGTCTTGCTGGACTTGGGAGAGGCCCTGGAATTAGAAAGATGGAGGTGAAGAGGCCTACCTTGGTGGGGGCCCTGGCTGTGACGGTGGCCACACCCAGAGCTGTGGCGGAGTTACAGAGGCGATCCAGAGGCTGTAGGTACATACGGGTACCATGTACAGAAGCACAACAAGGGTGCAAAGGCCAAATATCCACAGGGAGGTCCTCGCGTTGGACCCTGGAGGAGCGACGGCGCCCCGTTAGTCCTACGGGCGGTTGTGGACCTGAGCAACCGGGGGTTGCCTGGCAGGCTCCGCCCCCGTATGGGGCGTGAGCAGGGGCGTGGTCTGTGGGTCCACTGGTGGGAGGGGTCTTCCCTCCCCCAAAATATGGCAAACACCGTTGGGGAGGCCACGGTGTAATTTGGCTCATCAGGTGGCAGGCGGCGAGGGGCTGCCTGCCTTGGGATCGCCCGTAAGATAACCCACCATGTTGGCATATTTGTAATGCTAATAAACCTGCAGCAGTTTTCTCCACAAAGAAGGTGTCTTGTTTGGTTATTTCTATAGGAGATTGCTGTATGGTGGGGTGGCGAGTGTTGCCGATATTGGCACTATGCAGGCTGCCCGGGGTCCACGAAGGAGACCCGCTAAGAGGGCGGCCACCTTAGTGCCACAGGAGGGCACAGGAGGCAGCCTTCCAGTGTTTGGGACCCTCAGTGGTCCAGGTGCCGCGTCACTTCCGGGGAGGGGGTGAGGTACATATACCTCTCCCCGCCCCCTGGGCGCCCTCTTGGCCCATTCCCCTGACGCCGTTTCCCTCCCTACCGCATACCCGGCGTTCAGGCTGGGGGTGTGGGGGGGGGGGTTTATCTAATGTATTATTTTGTGTTGCAGGCGGAGTTACAGGGCGATCCAGAGGCTGTAGGTACATACGGGTACCATGTACAGAAGCACAACAAGGGTGCAAAGGCCAAATATCCACAGGGAGGTCCTCGCGTTGGACCCTGGAGGAGCGACGGCGCCCCGTTAGTCCTACGGGCGGTTGTGGACCTGAGCAACCGGGGGTTGCCTGGCAGGCTCCGCCCCGTATGGGGCGTGAGCAGGGGCGTGGTCTGTGGGTCCACTGGTGGGAGGGGTCTTCCCTCCCCCAAAATATGGCAAACACCGTTGGGGAGGCCACGGTGTAATTTGGCTCATCAGGTGGCAGGCGGCGAGGGGCTGCCTGCCTTGGGATCGCCCGTAAGATAACCCACCATGTTGGCATATTTGTAATGCTAATAAACCTGCAGCAGTTTTCTCCACAAAGAAGGTGTCTTGTTTGGTTATTTCTATAGGAGATTGCTGTATGGTGGGGTGGCGAGTGTTGCCGATATTGGCACTAGGAACTGGTGCAGCACAGGCAGCAGGACAGGCGTCCCTCGCACCCAGAACTGGTACAGCACAGGCAGCAGGACAGGCGTCCCTCGCACACGGAACTGGTACAGCACAAGCAGCAGGACAGGCGTCCCTCGCACCCAGAACTGGTACAGGCAGCTACAATGACAGGTTTTGTTCAGTGAGTGCAACATGAACCCCGAAGTCCATGCACTCACAGGAGGAGGAGACACACAGACACCCTCATTGTACACAAACAGAGAACCAGGAAGTCCCATGACACACAGGAGGGGACACACAGACACTCCCACTTTACAAATAGAGGACCAGGAAGTCTCACCACACACAGGAGAAGACACATAGACACTCCTACTTTACAAACAGAGAAACGAAACTTAACTTTACCTTCCTGCATTTCTGGGATCATGGCTGCAGCAGCTCAGCTCACGAATCTCAAAGATGAGGCCTCTTGTTCCGTCTGTTTGGAATATTTTACTAACCCTGTGTCCACAGACTGTGGACACAACTTCTGCCGCTCCTGCATCACTCAGAGCTGGGAGGGAAGAGATAAAAACTTCCCCTGTCCGCAGTGCAGACAAATATCTCCTGGGAGAAGCCTCCGACCCAACAGGCAACTCGGAAACATGGTGGAAATGGTAAAACAGCTTCACCTGCCCCCCGTGAAGCCCCCAGAGAGAAATCTTTGTGAGAAACACGAGGAGAAACTGAGGCTGTTCTGTGAAGAGGATCAAACACTCATCTGTGTTGTGTGTGACAGATCCGAGGAGCACAGGTCTCACTCAGTGACTCCCATAGAGGAAGCTGCCCAAGAGTACAAGGTATGTATGCAGCAGCGCAGGGATAACTCATAAGATTCAGGTCCATTTGTGTGTATTAATGGATCATAAGTGAAAAAACTCCATGAGATGAAAAAGGAGACTGCAGAGGATCACAAGGTGTATCTGCCGGAATTCAAAGATCACTCAGAGATCAGAATGCTGCCCAAGTGTAGAAAAGTAGCATGTCATAGCACTGAGGCACATGTACCACACACTGAGCCCCATAGAATAGCATGCAGAAGAGCACAACAGATATCAGTGGGCAGGCTGAGATCATAAAGCACCAAGGTGATCCCATAGAGATGGCTGCCCATAACTTAAGGTATGTGTGTGGTTGTTCAGAGATAAAACTCTCATATGAGCATACATGGGGCTGTGGATGAGCATAAGGCGTGCTTGTAAGGTTTCGGGGATTACAAGGCAATATATGAGTTCCCTAGGCAGGGTAGAAAGAGATCACAAGGTATGTCTGCGGGTATGCAGGTATCAAAAGTAAATATAATTCACGCTTAGATGAAGCTGTAGACGAACACAAGGTATGTCTGTTGGGTATGCAGGTTGTCAGAAGTAAAGATACTCCATGAGCCCTTAGAAGAAGCTGCAGAAGATCACAAGCTGTGTCTGCGGGTATGCAGGTGTCAGAAGTAAAGATAGTTATGAGCCCCTAGATGAAGCTGTAGAAGAACACAAGGTGTGTCTGCGGGTATGCAGGTGTCAGAAGTAAAGATAGTTATGAGCCCTTAGATGAAGCTGCAGAAGAACACAAGGTGTGTCTGCAGGTGTCAGAAGTAAAGATAATTCACGCTTAGATGAAGCTGCAGAAGAACACAAGGTGTGTCTGCGGGTATGCAGGTGTGAGAAGTAAAGATACTCCACGAGCACTTAGATGAAGCTGCAGAAGAACACAAGGTGTGTCTGTGTGTATGCAGCTGTCAGAAGTAAAGATAGTTATGAGCCCTTAGATGAAGCTGCAGAAGATCACAAGGTATGTCTGCGGGTATGCAGGTGTCAGAAGTAAAGGTACTCCACGAGCTCTTAGAAGAAGCTGCAGTAGATCACAAGGTGTGTCTGCGGGTATGCAGGTGTCAGAAGTAACGGTACTCCACGCTTAGAAGAAGCTGCAGAAGATCACAAGGTATGTCTGCGGGTATGAAGGTGTCAGAAGTAAAGATAGTTATGAGCCCCTAGAAGAAGCTGCAGAAGATCACAAGGTGTGTCTGCGGGTATGCAGGTGTCAGAAGTGAAGATAGTTATGAGCCCCTAGAAGAAGCTGCAGAAGATCACAAGGTGTGTCTGCGGGTATGCAGGTGTCAGAAGTGAAGATAGTTATGAGCCCTTAGAAGAAGCTGCAGAAGATCACAAGGTGTGTCTGCGGGTATGCAGGTGTCAGAAGTAAAGATAGTTATGAGCCCCTAGAAGAAGCTGCAGAAGATCACAAGGTGTGTCTGCGGGTATGCAGGTGTCAGAAGTAAAGATAGATATGAGCCCCTAGAAGAAGCTGCAGAAGATCACAAGCTGTGTCTGCGGGTATGCAGGTGTCAGAAGTAAAGATAGTTATGAGCCCTTAGATGAAGCTGCAGAAGATTACAAGGTGTGTCTGCGGGTATGCAGGTGTCAGAAGTAAAGATAGTTATGAGCCCTTAGATGAAGCTGCAGAAGATCACAAGGTTTGTCTGTGGGTATGCAGGTGTCAGAAGTAAAGATACTCCACGAGCCCTTACAAGAAGCTGCAGAAGAACACAAGGTGTGTCTGTGTGTATGCAGCTGTCAGAAGTAAAGATACTCTACGAGCCCTTAGATGAAGCTGCAGAAGATCACAAGGTGTGTCTGTGGGTATGCAGATGTCAGAAGTAAAGATACTCTACGAGCCCTTAGATGAAGCTGCAGAAGATCACAAGGTGTGTCTGTGGGTATGCAGCTGTCAGAAGTAAAGATACTCTACGAGCCCTTAGATGAAGCTGCAGAAGAACACAAGGTGGGTCTGTGGGTATGCAGGTGTCAGAAGTAAAGATAGTTATGAGCCCTTAGATGAAGCTGCAGAAGAACACAAGGTGTGTCTGCAGATGTCAGAAGTAAAGATACTCCACGAGCCCTTAGATGAAGCTGCAGAACAACACAAGGTGTGTCTGTGTGTATGCAGGTGTCAGAAGTAAAGATACTCTACGAGCCCTTAGATGAAGTTGTAGAAGAACACAAGGTATGTCTGCGGGTATGCAGGTGTCAGAAGTAAAGATAGTTATGAGCCCTTAGATGAAGCTGCAGAAGATCACAAGGTGTGTCTGTGGGTATGCAGCTGTCAGAAGTAAAGATACTCTACGAGCCCTTAGATGAAGCTGCAGAAGAACACAAGGTGTGTCTGCGGGTATGCAGGTGTCAGAAGTAAAGATAGTTATGAGCCCTTAGATGAAGCTGCAGAACAACACAAGGTGTGTCTGCAGGTGTCAGAAGTAAAGATACTCCACGAGCCCTTAGATGAAGCTGCAGAACAACACAAGGTGTGTCTGTGTGTATGCAGGTGTCAGAAGTAAAGATACTCCACGAGCCCTTAGATGAAGCTGCAGAACAACACAAGGTGTGTCTGTGTGTATGCAGGTATCAGAAGTAAAGATAGTTATGAGCCCTTAGATGAAGTTGTAGAAGAACACAAGGTATGTCTGTTGGGTATGCAGGTGTCAGAGGTAAAGATACTCCAGGCTTAGAAGAAGCTGCAGTAGATCACAAGGTGTGTCTGCGGTATGCAGGTGTCAGAAGTAAAGATACTCCACGAGCCCTTAGATGAAGCTGCAGAAGATCACAAGGTGTGTCTGTGGGTATGCAGGTGTCAGAAGTAAAGATAGTTATGAGCCTTTAGAAGAAGCTGCAGAAGAACACAAGGTGTGTCTGCGGGTACGCAGGTGTCAGAAGTAGAAGATACTCCACGAGCCCCTAGAAGAAGCTGCAAAAGATCACAAGGTGTGTCTGTGGGTATGCAGGTGTCAGAAGTAAAGATAGTTATGAGCCCTTAGATGAAGCTGCAGAAGATCACAAGGTGTGTCTGCGGGTATGCAGGTGTCAGAAGTAAAGATACTCCAGCGCTTAGTAGAAGCTGCAGAAGATCACAAGGTATGTCCTGCATGAATGCAGGTGTCAGAAGTAAAGATAGTTATGAGCCCCTAGATGAAGCTGCATAAGAACACAAGGTGTGTCTGCGGGTATGCAGGTGTCAGAAGTAAAGATAGTTATGAGCCCTTAGATGAAGCTGCAGAAGAACACAAGGTGTGTCTAGGGGTATGCAGGTGTCAGAAGTAAAGATACTCCATGAGCCCTTAGATGAAGCTGCAGAAGATCACAAGGTATGTCTGCGGGTACGCAGGTGTCAGAAGTAAAGATAGTTATGAGGCCTTAGAAGAAGCTGCAGAAGAACACAAGGTGTGTCTGCGGGTATGCAGGTGTCAGAAGTAAAGATAGTTATGAGCCCTTAGAAGAAGCTGCAGAAGAACACAAGGTGTGTCTGCGGGTATGCAGGTGTCAGAAGAAAAGATTGTTATGAGCCCTTAGAAGAAGCTGCAGAAGAACACAAGGTGTGTCTGCGGGTAAGCAGGTGTCAGAAGTAAAGATACTCCACGAGCCCTTAGATGAAGCTGCAGAAGATCACAAGGTGTGTCTGTGGGTATGCAGGTGTGAGAAGTAAAGATACTCCATGAGCCCTTAGATGAAGCTGCAGAAGATCACAAGGTATGTCTGCGGGTACGCAGGTGTCAGAAGTAAAGATACTCCACGAGCCCTTAGTAGAAGCTGCAGAAGATCACAAGGTGTGTCTGTGTGTATGCAGGTGTCAGAAGTAAAGATACTCCACGAGCCCCTAGAAGAAGCTGCAGAAGATCACAAGGTATGTCTGCGGGTATGCAGGTGTCAGAAGTAAAGATAGTTATGAGCCCTTAGATGAAGCTGCAGAAGAACACAAGGTGTGTCTGCGGGTATGCAGGTGTCAGAAGTAAAGATACTCCACGCTTAGTAGAAGCTGCAGAAGATCACAAGGTGTGTCTGTGTGTATGCAGGTGTCAGAAGTAAAGATACTCCACGAGCCCCTAGAAGAAGCTGCAGAAGATCACAAGGTATGTCTGCGGGTATGCAGGTGTCAGAAGTAAAGATAGTTATGAGCCCTTAGATGAAGCTGCAGAAGAACACAAGGTGTGTCTGCGGGTATGCAGGTGTCAGAAGTAAAGATAGTTATGAGCCCTTAGATGAAGCTGCAGAAGATCACAAGGTGTGTCTGCGTTTATGCAGGTGTCAGAAGTAAAGATACTCTACGAGCCCTTAGATGAAGCTGCAGAAGAACACAAGGTGTGTCTGCGGGTATGCAGGTGTCAGAAGTAAAGATAGTTATGAGCCCTTAGATGAAGCTGCAGAAGATCACAAGGTGTGTCTGCGTTTATGCAGGTGTCAGAAGTAAAGATACTCTACGAGCCCTTAGATGAAGCTGCAGAAGAACACAAGGTGTGTCTGCGGGTATGCAGGTGTCAGAAGTAAAGATAGTTATGAGCCCTTAGATGAAGCTGCAGAAGAACACAAGGTGTGTCTGTGGGTATGCAGGTGTCAGAAGTAAAGATACTCCACGCTTAGAAGAAGCTGCAGAAGAACACAAGGTATGTCTGTTGGGTATGCAGGTGTCAGAGGTAAAGATAATTCACGAGCCCTTAAATGAATTTGCAGAAGAACACAAGGTATGTCTGTAGGGTATGCAGGTGTCAGAGGTAAAGATACTCCAGGCTAAGAAGAAGCTGCAGAAGATCACAAGGTGTGTCTGCGGGTATGCAGGTGTCAGAAGTAAAGATATTTATGAGCCCTTAGATGAAGCTGCAGAAGATCACAAGGTGTGTCTGCGGGTATGCAGGTGTCAGAAGTAGAGATAATTCAGCGCTTAGATGAAGCTGCAGAAGATCACAAGGTGTGTCTGCGGGTATGCAGGTGTCAGAAGTAACGATATTTCATGCTTAGATGAAGCTGTAGAAGAACACAAGGTGTGTCTGCGGGTATGCAGGTGTCAGAAGTAAAGATACTCCACGAGCCCTTAGATGAGGCTGCAGAAGAACACAAGGTGTGTCTGTGGGTATGCAGGTGTCAGAAGTAAAGATACTCCACAAGCCCTTAGATGAAGCTGCAGAAGATCACAAGGTGTGTCTGCGGGTATGCAGGTGTCAGAAGTAAAGATAATTCACGAGCCCTTAAATGAATTTGCAGAAGATCACAAGGTATGTCTGCGGGTATGCAGGTGTCAGAAGTAAAGATACTCCACGAGCCCTTAGATGAAGCTGCAGAAGATCACAAGGTATGTCTGCGGGTATGCAGGTGTCAGAAGTAAAGATAATTCACGAGCCCTTAGATGAAGCTGTAGAAGAACACAAGGTATGTCTAGGGGTATGCAGGTGTCAGAAGTAAAGATACTCCATGAGCCCTTAGATGAAGCTGTAGAAGAACACAAGGTATGTCTGTGGGTACGCAGGTGTCAGAAGAGAAGATACTCCACGAGCCCCTAGAAGAAGCTGCAGAAGATCACAAGGTATGTCTGCGGGTACGCAGGTGTCAGAAGAGAAGATACTCCACGAGCCCCTAGAAGAAGCTGCAGAAGATCACAAGGTGTGTCTGCGGGTATGCAGGTATCAGAAGTAAAGATAGTTATGAGCCTTTAGAAGAAGCTGCAGAAGATCACAAGGTGTGTCTGCGGGTATTCAGGTGTCAGAAGTAAAGATAGTTATGAGCCCTTAGATGAAGCTGCAGAAGATCACAAGGTGTGTCTGTGGGTATGCAGGTGTCAGAAGTAAAGATACTCCACACTTAGGAGAAGCTGCAGACGATCACAAGGTGTATCTGTAGGGTATGCAGGTGTCAGAAGTAAAGATACTCCAGCGCTTAGAAGAAGCTGCAGAAGATCACAAGGTATGTCTGCGGGTATGCAGGTGTCAGAAGTAACGATACTCCACGAGCCCTTAGATGAAGCTGCAGAAGATCACAAGGTGTGTCTGTGGGTATGCAGGTGTCAGAAGTAAAGATAGTTATGAGCCTTTAGAAGAAGCTGCAGAAGAACACAAGGTGTGTCTGCGGGTACGCAGGTGTCAGAAGAGAAGATACTCCACGAGCCCCTAGAAGAAGCTGCAGAAGATCACAAGGTGTGTCTGTGGGTATGCAGGTGTCAGAAGTAAAGATAGTTATGAGCCCTTAGATGAAGCTGCAGAAGATCACAAGGTGTGTCTGCGGGTATGCAGGTGTCAGAAGTAAAGATACTCCACGCTTAGTAGAAGCTGCAGAAGATCACAAGGTATTCCTGCATGTATGCAGGTGTCAGAAGTAAAGATAGTTATGAGCCCCTAGATGAAGCTGCATAAGAACACAAGGTGTGTCTGCGGGTATGCAGGTGTCAGAAGTAAAGATAGTTATGAGCCCTTAGATGAAGCTGTAGAAGAACACAAGGTATGTCTAGGGGTATGCAGGTGTCAGAAGTAAAGATACTCCATGAGCCCTTAGATGAAGCTGCAGAAGATCACAAGGTATGTCTGCGGGTACGCAGGTGTCAGAAGTAAAGATAGTTATGAGCCCTTAGAAGAAGCTGCAGAAGAACACAAGGTGTGTCTGCGGGTATGCAGGTGTCAGAAGTAAAGATAGTTATGAGCCCTTAGAAGAAGCTGCAGAAGAACACAAGGTGTGTCTGCGGGTATGCAGGTGTCAGAAGAAAAGATAGTTATGAGCCCTTAGAAGAAGCTGCAGAAGAACACAAGGTGTGTCTGCGGGTATGCAGGTGTCAGAAGTAAAGATACTCCACAAGCCCTTAGATGAAGCTGCAGAAGATCACAAGGTGTGTCTGTGGGCATGCAGGTGTGAGAAGTAAAGATACTCCATGAGCCCTTAGATGAAGCTGCAGAAGATCACAAGGTGTGTCTGCGGGTATGCAGGTGTCAGAAGTAAAGATACTCCACGCTTAGTAGAAGCTGCAGAAGATCACAAGGTGTGTCTGTGTGTATGCAGGTGTCAGAAGTAAAGATACTCCACGAGCCCCTAGAAGAAGCTGCAGAAGATCACAAGGTATGTCTGCGGGTATGCAGGTGTCAGAAGTAAAGATACTCTACGAGCCCTTAGATGAAGCTGCAGAAGAACACAAGGTGTGTCTGCGGGTATGCAGGTGTCAGAAGTAAAGATAGTTATGAGCCCTTAGATGAAGCTGCAGAAGAACACAAGGTGTGTCTGCGGGTATGCAGGTGTCAGAAGTAAAGATAGTTATGAGCCCTTAGATGAAGCTGCAGAAGATCACAAGGTGTGTCTGCGTGTATGCAGGTGTCAGAAGTAAAGATACTCTACGAGCCCTTAGATGAAGCTGCAGAAGAACACAAGGTGTGTCTGCGGGTATGCAGGTGTCAGAAGTAAAGATAGTTATGAGCCCTTAGATGAAGCTGCAGAAGAACACAAGGTGTGTCTGCGGGTATGCAGGTGTCAGAAGTAAAGATACTCACGAGCCCTTAGAAGAAGCTGCAGAAGAACACAAGGTATGTCTGTTGGGTATGCAGGTGTCAGGAGGTAAAGATAATTCACGAGCCCTTAAATGAAGTTGCAGAAGAACACAAGGTATGTCTGTAGGGTATGCAGGTGTCAGAGGTAAAGATACTCCAGGCTAAGAAGAAGCTGCAGAAGATCACAAGGTGTGTCTGCGGGTATGCAGGTGTCAGAAGTAAAGATATTTATGAGCCCTTAGATGAAGCTGCAGAAGATCACAAGGTGTGTCTGCGGGTATGCAGGTGTCAGAAGTAGAGATAATTCACGCTTAAATGAAGCTGCAGAAGATCACAAGGTGTGTCTGCGGGTATGCAGGTGTCAGAAGTAACGATATTTCATGCTTAGATGAAGCTGTAGAAGAACACAAGGTGTGTCTGCGGGTATGCAGGTGTCAGAAGTAAAGATACTCCACGAGCCCGTAGATGAGGCTGCAGAAGATCACAAGGTGTGTCTGTGTGTATGCAGGTGTCAGAAGTAAAGATACTCCACGCTTAGAAGAAGCTGCAGAAGATCACAAGGTATGTCTGCGGGTATGCAGGTGTCAGAAGTAGAGATAATTCAAGCTTAAATGAAGCTGCAGAAGATCACAAGGTGTGTCTGCGGGTATGCAGGTGTCAGAAGTAACGATAATTCATGCTTAGATGAAGCTGTAGAAGAACACAAGGTGTGTCTGCGGGTATGCAGGTGTCAGAAGTAAAGATACTCCACGAGCCCTTAGATGAGGCTGCAGAAGAACACAAGGTGTGTCTGTGGGTATGCAGGTGTCAGAAGTAAAGATATTTATGAGCCCTTAGATGAAGCTGCAGAAGATCACAAGGTGTGTCTGCGGGTATGCAGGTGTCAGAAGTAAAGATAATTCACGAGCCCTTAAATGAATTTGCAGAAGATCACAAGGTATGTCTGCGGGTATGCAGGTGTCAGAAGTAAAGATACTCCACGAGCCCTTAGATGAAGCTGCAGAAGATCACAAGGTATGTCTGCGGGTATGCAGGTGTCAGAAGTAAAGATAATTCACGAGCCCTTAGATGAAGCTGAAGAAGAACACAAGGTATGTCTAGGGGTATGCAGGTGTCAGAAGTAAAGATACTCCATGAGCCCTTAGATGAAGCTGTAGAAGAACACAAGGTATGTCTGTGGGTACGCAGGTGTCAGAAGAGAAGATACTCCACGAGCCCCTAGAAGAAGCTGCAGAAGATCACAAGGTATGTCTGCGGGTATGCAGGTGTCAGAAGAGAAGATACTCCACGAGCCCCTAGAAGAAGCTGCAGAAGATCACAAGGTGTGTCTGCGGGTATGCAGGTATCAGAAGTAAAGATAGTTATGAGCCTTTAGAAGAAGCTGCAGAAGATCACAAGCTGTGTCTGCGGGTATGCAGGTGTCAGAAGTAAAGATAGTTATGAGCCCTTAGATGAAGCTGCAGAAGATCACAAGGTGTGTCTGTGGGTATGCAGGTGTCAGAAGTAAAGATACTCCACACCTTAGGAGAAGCTGCAGACGATCACAAGGTGTGTCTGTAGGGTATGCAGGTGTCAGAAGTAAAGATACTCCACGCTTAGAAGAAGCTGCAGAAGATCACAAGGTATGTCTGCGGGTATGCAGGTGTCAGAAGTAACGATAATTCATGCTTAGATGAAGCTGTAGAAGAACACAAGGTGTGTCTGCGGTTATGCAGCTGTCAAAAGTAAAGATACTCTACGAGCCCTTAGATGAAGTTGTAGAAGAACACAAGGTATGTCTGCGGGTATGCAGGTGTCAGAAGTAAAGATAGTTATGAGCCCCTAGATGAAGCTGCAGTAGATCACAAGGTGTGTCTGCGGGTATGCAGGTGTGAGAAGTAAAGCTACTCCACGAGCCCTTAGATGAGGCTGCAGAAGATCACAAGGTGTGTCTGTGGGTATGCAGGTGTCAGAAGTAAAGATACTCCACGCTTAGAAGAAGCTGCAGAAGATCACAAGGTATGTCTGTGGGTATGCAGGTGTCAGAAGTAGAGATAATTCACGCTTAAATGAAGCTGCAGAAGATCACAAGGTATGTCTGTAGGGTATGCAGGTGTCAGAAGTAAAGATACTCCACGCTTAGAAGAAGCTGTAGAAGAACACAAGGTGTGTCTGCGGGTATGCAGGTGTCAGAAGTAAAGATAGTTATGAGCCCTTAGATGAAGCTGCAGAAGAACACAAGGTGTGTCTGCGGGTATGCAGGTGTCAGAAGTAAAGATACTCCACGAGCCCTTAGATGAAGCTGCAGACAGAACACAAGGTATGTCTGTTGGGTATGCAGGTGTCAGAGGTAAAGATACTCCAGGCTTAGAAGAAGCTGCAGTAGATCACAAGGTGTGTCTGTGGGTATGCAGGTGTCAGAAGTAAAGATACTCCACGGCCTTAGAAGAAGCTGCAGAAGATCACAAGGTATGTCTGCGGGTATGCAGGTGTCAGAAGTAGAGATAATTCACGGCCTTAAATGAAGCTGCAGAAGATCACAAGGTATGTCTGTAGGGTATGCAGGTGTCAGAAGTAAAGATACTCCACGAGCCTTAGAAGAAGCTGTAGAAGAACACAAGGTGTGTCTGCGGGTATGCAGGTGTCAAAAGTAAAGATACTTCACGCTTAGAAGAAGCTGCAGAAGATCACAAGGTGTGTCTGCGGGTATGCAGGTGTCAGAAGTAAAGATAGTTATGAGCCCTTAGATGAAGCTGCAGAAGAACACAAGGTGTGTCTGCGGGTATGCAGGTGTCAGAAGTAAAGATACTCCACGAGCCCTTAGATGAAGCTGCAGAAGATCACAAGGTGTGTCTGTGGGTATGCAGGTGTCAGAAGTAAAGATAGTTATGAGCCTTTAGAAGAAGCTGCAGAAGAACACCAGGTGTGTCTGCGGGTACGCAGGTGTCAGAAGAGAAGATACTCCACGAGCCCCTAGAAGAAGCTGCAGAAGATCACAAGGTGTGTCTGTGGGTATGCAGGTGTCAGAAGTAAAGATAATTATGAGCCCTTAGATGAAGCTGCAGAAGATCACAAGGTGTGTCTGCGGGTATGCAGGTGTCAGAAGTAAAGATACTCCACGCTTAGTAGAAGCTGCAGAAGATCACAAGGTATTCCTGCATGTATGCAGGTGTCAGAATTAAGATAGTTATGAGCCCCTAGATGAAGCTGCATAAGAACACAAGGTGTGTCTGCGGGTATGCAGGTGTCAGAAGTAAAGATAGTTATGAGCCCTTAGATGAAGCTGTAGAAGAACACAAGGTATGTCTAGGGGTATGCAGGTGTCAGAAGTAAAGATACTCCATGAGCCCTTAGATGAAGCTGCAGAAGATCACAAAGTATGTCTGCGGGTACGCAGGTGTCAGAAGAGAAGATACTCCACGAGCCCTTAGATGAAGCTGCAGAAGATCACAAGGTGTGTCTGCGGGTATGCAGCTGTCAGAAGTAAAGATACTCCACGAGCCCTTAGATGAAGCTGCAGAAGAACACAAGGTGTGTCTGCGGGTATGCAGGTGTCAGAAGTAAAGATACTCCACGAGCCCTTAGATGAAGCTGCAGAAGATCACAAGGTGTGTCTGCGGGTATCCAGGTATCAGAAGTAAAGATACTCCACGAGCCCTTAGATGAAGCTTCAGAAGAACAGAAGGTGTGTCTGCGGGTATGCAGGTGTCAGAAGTAAAGATATTTATGAGCCCTTAGATGAAGCTGCAGAAGATCACAAGGTGTGTCTGCGGGTATGCAGGTGTCAGAAGTAAAGATAATTCACGAGCCCTTAAATGAATTTGCAGAAGAACACAAGGTATGTCTGTAGGGTATGCAGGTGTCAGAAGTAAAGATACTCCACGCTTAGAAGAAGCTGCAGAAGATCACAAGGTGTGTCTGTGGGTATGCAGGTGTCAGAAGTAAAGATATTTATGAGCCCTTAGATGAAGCTGCAGAAGATCACAAGGTGTGTCTGCGGGTATGCAGGTGTCAGAAGTAAAGATAATTCACGAGCCCTTAAATGAATTTGCAGAAGAACACAAGGTATGTCTGTAGGGTATGCAGGTGTCAGAAGTAAAGATACTCCACGCTTAGAAGAAGCTGCAGAAGATCACAAGGTATGTCTGCGGGTATGTAGGTGTCAGAAGTAGAGATAATTCAGCGCTTAAATGAAGCTGCAGAAGATCACAAGGTGTGTCTGCGGGTATGCAGGTGTCAGAAGTAAAGATACTTCACGCTTAGAAGAAGCTGCAGAAGAACACAAGGTATGTCTGTTGGGTATGCAGGTGTCAGAGGTAAAGATACTCCAGGCTAAGATGAAGCTGCAGAAGAACACAAGGTGTGTCTGTGGGTATGCAGGTGTCAGAAGTAAAGATACTCCACGAGCACTTAATGAAGCTGCAGAAGAACACAAGGTGTGTCTGTGGGTATCCAGGTATCAGAAGTAAAGATACTCCATGAGCCCTTAGATGAAGCTGCAGAAGAACACAAGGTGTGTCTGGTATGCAGGTGTCAGAAGTAAAGATACTCCACGAGCCCTTAGATGAAGCTGCAGAAGAACACAAGGTGTGTCTGCGGGTATGTAGGTGTCAGAAGTAAAGATACTCCACGGTTAGAAGAAGCTGCAGAAGATCACAAGGTGTGTCTGCGGGTATGCAGGTGTCAGAAGTAAAGATAATTCATGCTTAGATGAAGCTGCAGAAGATCACAAGGTGTGTCTGCGGGTATGCAGGTGTCAGAAGAGAAGATACTCCACGAGCCCCTAGAAGAAGCTGCAGTACAACACAAGGTGTGTCTGCGGGTATGCAGGTGTCAGAAGTAACGGTACTCCACGCTTAGAAGAAGCTGCAGAAGATCACAAGGTGTGTCTGTGGGTATGCAGGTGTCAAAAGTAAAGATACTTCACGCTTAGAAGAAGCTGCAGAAGATCACAAGGTGTGTCTGCGGGTATGCAGGTGTCAGAAGTAAAGATAGTTATGAGCCCTTAGATGAAGCTGCAGAAGAACACAAGGTGTGTCTGTGGGTATGCAGGTGTCAGAAGTAAAGATAGTTATGAGCCCTTAGATGAAGCTGCAGAAGAACACAAGGTGTGTCTGCGGGTATGCAGGTGTCAGAAGTAAAGATACTCCACGAGCCCTTAGATGAAGCTGTAGAAGAACACAAGGTATGTCTGTTGGGTATGCAGGTGTCAGAGGTAAAGATACTCCAGGCTTAGAAGAAGCTGCAGTAGATCACAAGGTGTGTCTGTGGGTATGCAGGTGTCAGAAGTAAAGATACTCCACGCTTAGAAGAAGCTGCAGAAGATCACAAGGTGTGTCTGCGGGTATGCAGGTGTCAGAAGTAGAGATAATTCACGCTTAAATGAAGCTGCAGAAGATCACAAGGTATGTCTGTAGGGTATGCAGGTGTCAGAAGTAAAGATACTCCACGCTTAGAAGAAGCTGTAGAAGAACACAAGGTGTGTCTGCGGGTATGCAGGTGTCAAAAGTAAAGATACTTCACGCTTAGAAGAAGCTGCAGAAGATCACAAGGTGTGTCTGCGGGTATGCAGGTGTCAGAAGTAAAGATAGTTATGAGCCCTTAGATGAAGCTGCAGAAGAACACAAGGTGTGTCTGCGGGTATGCAGGTGTCAGAAGTAAAGATACTCCACGAGCCCTTAGATGAAGCTGCAGAAGATCACAAGGTGTGTCTGTGGGTATGCAGGTGTCAGAAGTAAAGATAGTTATGAGCCTTTAGAAGAAGCTGCAGAAGAACACAAGGTGTGTCTGCGGGTACGCAGGTGTCAGAAGAGAAGATACTCCACGAGCCCCTAGAAGAAGCTGCAGAAGATCACAAGGTGTGTCTGTGGGTATGCAGGTGTCAGAAGTAAAGATAGTTATGAGCCCTTAGATGAAGCTGCAGAAGATCACAAGGTGTGTCTGCGGGTATGCAGGTGTCAGAAGTAAAGATACTCCACGCTTAGTAGAAGCTGCAGAAGATCACAAGGTATTCCTGCATGTATGCAGGTGTCAGAATTAAGATAGTTATGAGCCCTTAGATGAAGCTGCATAAGAACACAAGGTGTGTCTGCGGGTATGCAGGTGTCAGAAGTAAAGATAGTTATGAGCCCTTAGATGAAGCTGTAGAAGAACACAAGGTATGTCTAGGGGTATGCAGGTGTCAGAAGTAAAGATACTCCATGAGCCCTTAGATGAAGCTGCAGAAGATCACAAAGTATGTCTGCGGGTACGCAGGTGTCAGAAGAGAAGATACTCCACGAGCCCTTAGATGAAGCTGCAGAAGATCACAAGGTGTGTCTGCGGGTATGCAGCTGTCAGAAGTAAAGATACTCCACGAGCCCTTAGATGAAGCTGCAGAAGAACACAAGGTGTGTCTGCGGGTATGCAGGTGTCAGAAGTAAAGATACTCCACGAGCCCTTAGATGAAGCTGCAGAAGATCACAAGGTGTGTCTGCGGGTATCCAGGTATCAGAAGTAAAGATACTCCACGAGCCCTTAGATGAAGCTTCAGAAGAACAGAAGGTGTGTCTGCGGGTATGCAGGTGTCAGAAGTAAAGATATTTATGAGCCCTTAGATGAAGCTGCAGAAGATCACAAGGTGTGTCTGCGGGTATGCAGGTGTCAGAAGTAAAGATAATTCACGAGCCCTTAAATGAATTTGCAGAAGAACACAAGGTATGTCTGTAGGGTATGCAGGTGTCAGAAGTAAAGATACTCCACGCTTAGAAGAAGCTGCAGAAGATCACAAGGTGTGTGTGGGTATGCAGGTGTCAGAAGTAAAGATATTTATGAGCCCTTAGATGAAGCTGCAGAAGATCAAAAGGTGTGTCTGCGGGTATGCAGGTGTCAGAAGTAAAGATAATTCACGAGCCCTTAAATGAATTTCCAGAAGAACACAAGGTATGTCTGTAGGGTATGCAGGTGTCAGAAGTAAAGATACTCCACGCTTAGAAGAAGCTGCAGAAGATCACAAGGTATGTCTGCGGGTATGTAGGTGTCAGAAGTAGAGATAATTCACGCTTAAATGAAGCTGCAGAAGATCACAAGGTGTGTCTGCGGGTATGCAGGTGTCAGAAGTAAAGATACTTCACGCTTAGAAGAAGCTGCAGAAGAACACAAGGTATGTCTGTTGGGTATGCAGGTGTCAGAGGTAAAGATACTCCAGGCTAAGATGAAGCTGCAGAAGAACACAAGTTGTGTCTGCGGGTATGCAGGTGTCAGAAGTAAAGATACTCCACGAGCCCTTAGATGAAGCTGCAGAAGATCACAAGGTGTGTCTGCGGGTATCCAGGTATCAGAAGTAAAGATACTCCATGAGCCCTTAGATGAAGCTGCAGAAGAACACAAGGTGTGTCTGTAGAGTGTCAGAAGTAAAGATACTCCACGAGCCCTTAGATGAAGCTGCAGAAGAACACAAGGTGTGTCTGCGGGTATGTAGGTGTCAGAGGTAAAGATACTCCAGGCTTAGATGAAGCTGCAGAAGATCACAAGGTGTGTCTGCGGGTATGCAGGTGTCAGAAGTAAAGATAATTCATGCTTAGATGAAGCTGTAGAACACAAGGTATGTCTGCGGATATGCAGGTGTCAGAAGAGAAGATACTCCACGAGCCCCTAGAAGAAGCTGCAGTACAACACAAGGTGTGTCTGCGGGTATGCAGGTGTCAGAAGTAACGGTACTCCACGCTTAGAAGAGGCTGCAGAAGATCACAAGGTGTGTCTGTGGGTATGCAGGTGTCAAAAGTAAAGATACTTCACGCTTAGAAGAAGCTGCAGAAGATCACAAGGTGTGTCTTCGGGTATGCAGGTGTCAGAAGTAAAGAAAGTTATGAGCCCTTAGATGAAGCTGCAGAAGAACACAAGGTGTGTCTGTGGGTATGCAGGTGTCAGAAGTAAAGATAGTTATGAGCCCTTAGATGAAGCTGCAGAAGAACACAAGGTGTGTCTGCGGGTATGCAGGTGTCAGAAGTAAAGATACTCCACGAGCCCTTAGATGAAGCTGTAGATGAACACAAGGTATGTCTGTTGGGTATGCAGGTGTCAGAGGTAAAGATACTCCAGGCTTAGAAGAAGCTGCAGTAGATCACAAGGTGTGTCTGTGGGTATGCAGGTGTCAGAAGTAAAGATACTCCACGCTTAGAAGAAGCTGCAGAAGATCACAAGGTATGTCTGCGGGTATGCAGGTGTCAGAAGTAGAGATAATTCACGCTTAAATGAAGCTGCAGAAGATCACAAGGTATGTCTGTAGGGTATGCAGGTGTCAGAAGTAAAGATACTCCACGCTTAGAAGAAGCTGTAGAAGAACACAAGGTGTGTCTGCGGGTATGCAGGTGTCAAAAGTAAAGATACTTCACGCTTAGAAGAAGCTGCAGAAGATCACAAGGTGTGTCTGCGGGTATGCAGGTGTCAGAAGTAAAGATAGTTATGAGCCCTTAGATGAAGCTGCAGAAGAACACAAGGTGTGTCTGCGGGTATGCAGGTGTCAGAAGTAAAGATACTCCACGAGCCCTTAGATGAAGCTGCAGAAGATCACAAGGTGTGTCTGTGGGTATGCAGGTGTCAGAAGTAAAGATAGTTATGAGCCTTTAGAAGAAGCTGCAGAAGAACACAAGGTGTGTCTGCGGGTACGCAGGTGTCAGAAGAGAAGATACTCCACGAGCCCCTAGAAGAAGCTGCAGAAGATCACAAGGTGTGTCTGTGGGTATGCAGGTGTCAGAAGTAAAGATAGTTATGAGCCCTTAGATGAAGCTGCAGAAGATCACAAGGTGTGTCTGCGGGTATGCAGGTGTCAGAAGTAAAGATACTCCACGCTTAGTAGAAGCTGCAGAAGATCACAAGGTATTCCTGCATGTATGCAGGTGTCAGAATTAAGATAGTTATGAGCCCCTAGATGAAGCTGCATAAGAACACAAGGTGTGTCTGCGGGTATGCAGGTGTCAGAAGTAAAGATAGTTATGAGCCCTTAGATGAAGCTGTAGAAGAACACAAGGTATGTCTAGGGGTATGCAGGTGTCAGAAGTAAAGATACTCCATGAGCCCTTAGATGAAGCTGCAGAAGATCACAAAGTATGTCTGCGAGTACGCAGGTGTCAGAAGTAGAAGATACTCCACGAGCCCTTAGATGAAGCTGCAGAAGATCACAAGGTGTGTCTGCGGGTATGCAGCTGTCAGAAGTAAAGATACTCCACGAGCCCTTAGATGAAGCTGCAGAAGAACACAAGGTGTGTCTGCGGGTATGCAGGTGTCAGAAGTAAAGATACTCCACGAGCCCTTAGATGAAGCTGCAGAAGATCACAAGGTGTGTCTGCGGGTATCCAGGTATCAGAAGTAAAGATACTCCACGAGCCCTTAGATGAAGCTTCAGAAGAACAGAAGGTGTGTCTGCGGGTATGCAGGTGTCAGAAGTAAAGATATTTATGAGCCCTTAGATGAAGCTGCAGAAGATCACAAGGTGTGTCTGCGGGTATGCAGGTGTCAGAAGTAAAGATAATTCACGAGCCCTTAAATGAATTTGCAGAAGAACACAAGGTATGTCTGTAGGGTATGCAGGTGTCAGAAGTAAAGATACTCCACGCTTAGAAGAAGCTGCAGAAGATCACAAGGTGTGTGTGGGTATGCAGGTGTCAGAAGTAAAGATATTTATGAGCCCTTAGATGAAGCTGCAGAAGATCACAAGGTGTGTCTGCGGGTATGCAGGTGTCAGAAGTAAAGATAATTCACGAGCCCTTAAATGAAGTTGCAGAAGAACACAAGGTATGTCTGTAGGGTATGCAGGTGTCAGAAGTAAAGATACTCCACGCTTAGAAGAAGCTGCAGAAGATCACAAGGTATGTCTGCGGGTATGTAGGTGTCAGAAGTAGAGATAATTCACGCTTAAATGAAGCTGCAGAAGATCACAAGGTGTGTCTGCGGGTATGCAGGTGTCAGAAGTAAAGATACTTCACGCTTAGAAGAAGCTGCAGAAGAACACAAGGTATGTCTGTTGGGTATGCAGGTGTCAGAGGTAAAGATACTCCAGGCTAAGATGAAGCTGCAGAAGAACACAAGTTGTGTCTGCGGGTATGCAGGTGTCAGAAGTAAAGATACTCCACGAGCCCTTAGATGAAGCTGCAGAAGATCACAAGGTGTGTCTGCGGGTATCCAGGTATCAGAAGTAAAGATACTCCATGAGCCCTTAGATGAAGCTGCAGAAGAACACAAGGTGTGTCTGTAGAGTGTCAGAAGTAAAGATACTCCACGAGCCCTTAGATGAAGCTGCAGAAGAACACAAGGTGTGTCTGCGGGTATGTAGGTGTCAGAGGTAAAGATACTCCAGGCTTAGATGAAGCTGCAGAAGATCACAAGGTGTGTCTGCGGGTATGCAGGTGTCAGAAGTAAAGATAATTCATGCTTAGATGAAGCTGTAGAGACACAAGGTATGTCTGCGGATATGCAGGTGTCAGAAGAGAAGATAGTTATGAGCCCTTAGATGAAGCTGCAGAAGAACACAAGGTGTGTCTGTGGGTATGCAGGTGTCAGAAGTAAAGATAGTTATGAGCCCTTAGATGAAGCTGCAGAAGAACACAAGGTATGTCTGCGGGTATGCAGGTGTCAGAAGTAAAGATACTCCACGAGCCCTTAGATGAAGCTGCAGAAGATCACAAGGTATGTCTGTGGGTATGCAGGTGTCAGAAGTTAAGATAGTTTTGAGCCTTTAGAAGAAGCTGCAGAAGAACACAAGGTGTGTCTGCGGGTATGCAGGTGTCAGAAGTAAAGATACTCCACGCTTAGAAGAAGCTGCAGAAGATCACAAGGTGTGTCTGCGGGTATGCAGGTGTCAGAAATAAAGATAGTTATGAGCCCCTAGAAGAAGCTGCAGAAGATCACAAGGTGTGTCTGCGGGTATGCAGGTGTCAGAAGTAAAGATAGATATGAGCCCTTAGATGAAGCTGCATAAGAACACAAGGTGTGTCTGCGGGTATGCAGGTGTCAGAAGTAAAGATACTCCACGAGCCCTTAGATGAGGCTGCAGAAGATCACAAGGTGTGTCTGTGTGTATGCAGGTGTCAGAAGTAAAGATACTCCACGCTTAGAAGAAGCTGCAGAAGATCTCAAGGTATGTCTGCGGGTATGCAGGTGTAAGAAGTAAAGATACTCCATGAGCCCTTAGATGAAGCTGCAGAAGATCACAAGGTATGTCTGCGGGTACGCAGGTGTCAGAAGAGAAGATACTCCACGAGCCCTTAGATGAAGCTGCAGAAGATCACAAGGTGTGTCTGTGGGTATGCAGGTGTCAGAAGTAAAGATAGTTATGAGCCCTTAGATGAAGCTGCATAAGAACACAAGGTGTGTCTGCAGGTATGCAGGTGTCAGAAGTAAAGATACTCCATGAGCCCTTAGATGAAGCTGCAGAAGAACACAAGGTGTGTCTGTGTGTATGCAGGTGTCAGAAGTAAAGATACTCCACGAGCACTTAATGAAGCTGCAGAAGAGCACAAGGTGTGTCTGTGTGTATGCCGGTGTCAGAAGTAAAGATACTCCACGAGCACTTAATGAAGCTGCAGAAGATCACAAGGTATGTCTGTGGGTATGCAGGCGTCAGAAGTAAAGATACTCCACGAGCACTTAATGAAGCTGCAGAAGATCACAAGGTATGTCTGTGGGTATGCAGGTGTCAGAAGTAAAGATAGTTATGAGCCCTTAGAAGAAGCTGCAGAAGATCACAAGGTGTGTCTGTGTGTATGCAGGTGTCAGAATTAAAGATACTCCACGAGCACTTAATGAAGCTGCAGAAGATCACAAGGAATGTCTGTGGGTATGCAGGTGTCAGAAGTAAAGATAGTTGTGAGCCCTTAGAAGAAGCTGCAGAAGAACACAAGGTGTGTCTGCGGGTATGCAGGTATCAGAAGTAAAGATAGTTATGAGCCCTTAGATGAAGCTGCAGAAGAACACAAGGTGTGTCTGTGTGTATGCAGGTGTCAGAAGTAAAGATACTCCACGAGCCCTTAGATGAAGCTGCAGAAGATCACAAGGTGTGTCTGCGGGTATGCAGGTGTCAGAAGTAAAGATAGTTATGAGCCCTTAGATGAAGCTGCAGAAGAACACAAGGTGTGTCTGTGTGTATGCAGGTGTCAGAGGTAAAGATACTCCAGGCTTAGAAGAAGCTGCAGAAGAACACAAGGTGTGCTTGCGGGTATGCATGTGTCAGAAGTAAAGATAGTTATGAGCACTTAGAAGAAGCTGCAGAAGAACACAAGGTGTGTCTGTGTGTATGCAGGTGTCAGAAGTAAAGATACTCCACGAGCCCTTAGATGAAGCTGCAGAAGATCACAAGGTTTGTCTGTGTGTATGCAGGTGTCAGAAGTGAAGATAGTTATGAGCCCCTAGAAGAAGCTGCAGAAGATCACAAGGTGTCTCTGTGGGTATGCAGGTGTCAGAAGTGAAGATAGTTATGAGCCCTTAGAAGAAGCTGCAGAAGATCACAAGGTGTGTCTGCGGGTATGCAGGTGTCAGAAGTAAAGATAGTTATGAGCCTTTAGAAGAAGCTGCAGAAGATCACAAGGTGTGTCTGTGGGTACGCAGGTGTCAGAAGAGAAGATACTCCACGAGCCCCTAGAAGAAGCTGCAGAAGATCACAAGGTGTGTCTGTGGGTACGCAGGTGTCAGAAGTAAAGATACTCCACGCTTAAAAGAAGATGCAGATGATCACAAGGTATGTCTGCGGGTATGCAGGTGTCAGAAGTAAAGATAGTTATGAGCCCCTAGATGAAGCTGCAGAAGATCACAAGGTGTGTCTGTGGGTATGCAGGTGTCAGAAGTAAAGATACTCCACGCTTAGAAGAAGCTGCAGAAGATCACAAGGTATGTCTGCGGGTATGTAGGTGTCAGAAATAAAGATACTCCACGAGCCCTTAGATGAAGCTGCAGAAGATCACAAGGTGTGTCTGCGGGTATGCAGCTGTCAGAAGTAAAGATACTCCACAAGCCCTTAGATGAAGCTGCAGAAGATCACAAGGTATTCCTGCATGTATGCAGGTGTCAGAAGTAAAGATAGTTATGAGCCCCTAGATGAAGCTGCAGAAGAACACAAGGTGTGTCTGTGGGTATGCAGGTGTCGGAAGTAAAGATACTCCACGCTTAGTAGAAGCTGCAGAAGATCACAAGGTATTCCTGCATGTATGCAGGTGTCAGAAGTAAAGATAGTTATGAGCCCCTAGATGAAGCTGCAGAAGATCACAAGGTGTGTCTGCGGGTATGCAGGTGTCAGAAGTAAAGATAGTTATGAGCCTTTAGATGAAGCTGCAGAAGAACACAAGGTGTGTCTGTGGGTATGCAGGTGTCAGAAGTAAAGATACTCCACGCTTAGTAGAAGCTGCAGAAGATCACAAGGTATGTCTGCGGGTATGCAGGTGTCAGAAGTAAAGATAGTTATGAGCCCTTAAATGAATTTGCAGAAGAACACAAGGTATGTCTGCGGGTACGCAGGTGTCAGAAGAGAAGATACTCCACGAGCCCCTAGAAGAAGCTGCAGAAGATCACAAGGTGTGTCTGTGGGTATGCAGGTGTCAGAAGTAAAGATACTCCACGCTTAAAAGAAGATGCAGAAGATCACAAGGTATGTCTGCGGGTATGCAGGTGTCAGAAGTAAAGATAGTTATGAGCCCTTAGAAGAAGCTGCAGAAGATCACAAGGTGTGTCTGCGGGTATGCAGGTGTCAGAAGTAAAGATAGTTCACGAGCCCTTAAATGAATTTGCAGAAGAACACAAGGTATGTCTGCGGGTATGCAGGTGTCAGAAGTAAAGATACTCCAAGAGCCCTTAGATGAAGCTGCAGAAGAACACAAGGTATGTCTGCGGGTACGCAGGTGTCAGAAGAGAAGATACTCCACGAGCCCCTAGAAGAAGCTGCAGAAGATCACAAGGTGTGTCTGCGGGTATGCAGGTATCAGAAGTAAAGATAGTTATGAGCCTTTAGAAGAAGCTGTAGAAGATCACAAGGTGTGTCTGCGGGTATGCAGGTGTCAGAAGTAAAGATACTCCACGAGCCCTTCGATGAAGCTGCAGAAGATCACAAGGTGTGTCTGCAGGTATGCAGGTGTCAGAAGTAAAGATACTCCACGAGCCTCTAGAAGAAGCTGCAGAAGATCACAAGCTGTGTCTGCGGGTATGCAGGTGTCAGAAGTAAAAATACTCCAGGCTTAGAAGAAGCTGCAGAAGATCACAAGGTGTCTCTGTTGGTATGCAGGTGTCAGAAGTAAAGATAGTTATGAGCCCTTAGATGAAGCTGCAGAAGAACACAAGGTGTGTCTGCGGGTATGCAGGTGTCAGAAGTAAAGATACTCCAGGAGCCCTTAGAAGAAGCTGCAGAAGAACACAAGGTGTGTCTGTGTGTATGCAGGTGTCAGAAGTAAAGATACTCCACGAGGCCTTAGATGAAGCTGCAGAAGATCACAAGGTGTGTCTGCGGGTATGCAGGTGTCAGAAGTAAAGATACTCCACGAGCACTTAGATGAAGCTGTAGACGAACACAAGGTATGTCTGTTGGGTATGCAGGTGTCAGAGGTAAAGATACTCCAGGCTTAGAAGAAGCTGCAGTAGATCACAAGGTGTGTCTGCGGGTATGCAGGTGTCAGAAGTAAAGATAGTTCACGAGCCCTTAAATGAATTTGCAGAAGAACACAAGGTGTGTCTGCGGGTATGCAGGTGTCAGAAGTAAAGATACTCCAAGAGCCCTTAGATGAAGCTGCAGAAGAACACAAGGTATGTCTGCGGGTACGCAGGTGTCAGAAGAGAAGATACTCCACGAGCCCCTAGAAGATGCTGCAGAAGATCACAAGGTGTGTCTGCGGGTATGCAGGTATCAGAAGTAAAGATAGTTATGAGCCTTTAGAAGAAGCTGCAGAAGATCACAAGGTGTGTCTGCGGGTATGCAGGTGTCAGAAGTAAAGATAGTTATGAGCCCTTAGATGAAGCTGCAGAAGATCACAAGGTGTGTCTGCGGGTATGCAGGTGTCAGAAGTAAAGATACTCCACGAGCCCTTAGATGAAGCTGCAGAAGATCACAAGGTGTGTCTGCAGGTATGCAGGTGTCAGAAGTAAAGATACTCCACGAGCCCTTAGATGAAGCTGCAGAAGATCACAAGGTGTGTCTGTGTGTATGCAGGTGTCAGAAGTAAAGATACTCCAGGCTTAGAAGAAGCTGCAGAAGATCACAAGGTGTCTCTGTTGGTATGCAGGTGTCAGAAGTAAAGATACTCCACGAGGCCTTAGATGAAGCTGCAGAAGATCACAAGGTGTGTCTGCGGGTATGCAGGTGTCAGAAGTAAAGATACTCCACGAGCCCTTAGATGAAGCTGTAGACGAACACAAGGTATGTCTGTTGGGTATGCAGGTGTCAGAGGTAAAGATACTCCAGGCTTAGAAGAAGCTGCAGTAGATCACAAGGTGTGTCTGCGGGTATGCAGGTGTCAGAAGTAAAGATACTCCACGAGCCCTTAGATGAAGCTGCAGAAGATCACAGGGTGTGTCTGGGTATGCAGGTGTCAGAAGTAAAGATAGTTATGAGCCTTTAGAAGAAGCTGCAGAAGAACACAAGGTGTGTCTGCGGGTACGCAGGTGTCAGAAGAGAAGATACTCCACGAGCCCCTAGAAGAAGCTGCAGAAGATCACAAGGTGTGTCTGTGGGTATGCAGGTGTCAGAAGTAAAGATAGTTATGAGCCCTTAGATGAAGCTGCAGAAGATCACAAGGTGTGTCTGCGGGTATGCAGGTGTCAGAAGTAAAGATACTCCACGCTTAGTAGAAGCTGCAGAAGATCACAAGGTATTCCTGCATGTATGCAGGTGTCAGAAGTAAAGATAGTTATGAGCCCCTAGATGAAGCTGCATAAGAACACAAGGTGTGTCTGCGGGTATGCAGGTGTCAGAAGTAAAGATAGTTATGAGCCCTTAGATGAAGCTGTAGAAGACCACAAGGTATGTCTAGGGGTATGCAGGTGTCAGAAGTAAAGATACTCCATGAGCCCTTAGATGAAGCTGCAGAAGATCACAAGGTATGTCTGCGGGTACGCAGGTGTCAGAAGAGAAGATACTCCACGAGCCCTTAGATGAAGCTGCAGAAGATCACAAGGTGTGTCTGCGGGTATGCAGGTGTCAGAAGTAAAGATACTCTACGAGCCCTTAGATGAAGCTGCAGAAGAACACAAGGTGTGTCTGCGGGTATGCAGGTGTCAGAAGTAAAGATAGTTATGAGCCCCTAGATGAAGCTGCAGAAGATCACAAGCTGTGTCTGCGGGTATGCAGGTGTCAGAACTAAAGATAGTTATGAGCCCTTAGATGAAGCTGCAGAAGATCACAAGGTGTGTCTGTGGGTATGCAGGTGTCAGAAGTAAAGATAGTTATGAGCCCTTAGATGAAGCTGCAGAAGATCACAAGGTGTGTCTGCGGGTATGCAGGTGTCAGAAGTAAAGATAGTTATGAGCCCTTAGATGAAGCTGCATAAGATCACAAGGTGTGTCTGTGGGTATGCAGGTGTCAGAAGTAAAGATAGTTCACGAGCCCTTAAATGAATTTACAGAAGAACACAAGGTATGTCTGCGGGTATGCAGGTATCAGAAGTAAAGATAATTTACGCTTAGATGAAGTTGTAGAAGAACACAAGGTATGTCTGCGGGTATGCAGGTATCAGAAGTAAAGATAGTTATGAGCCTTTAGAAGAAGCTGCAGAAGATCACAAGCTGTGTCTGCGGGTATGCAGGTTTCAGAAGTAAAGATACTTCACGAGCCCTTAGAAGAAGCTGCAGTAGATCACAATGTGTGTCTGTGGGTATGCAGGTGTCAGAGGTAAAGATACTCCAGGCTTAGAAGAAGCTGCAGAAGATCTCAAGGTGTGTCTGCGGGTATGCAGGCGTCAGAAGTAAAGATAGTTATGAGCCCTTAGAAGAAGCTGCAGTAGATCACAAGGTGTGTCTGCGGGTATCCAGGTATCAGAAGTAAAGATACTCCACGAGCCCTTAGATGAAGCTGCAGAAGATCACAAGGTGTGTCTGCGTTTATGCAGGTGTCAGAAGTAAAGATAGTTATGAGCCCTTAGATGAAGCTGCAGAAGAACACAAGGTGTGTCTGTGGGTATGCAGGTGTCAGAAGTAAAGATAGTTATGAGCCCTTAGATGAAGCTGCAGAAGAACACAAGGTGTGTCTGTGGGTATGCAGGTGTCAGAAGTAAAGATAGTTATGAGCCCTTAGATGAAGCTGCAGAAGAACACAAGGTATGTCTGTGGGTATGCAGGTGTCAGAAATAAAGATACTCCACGCTTAGAAGAAGCTGCAGAAGATCACAAGGTGTGTCTGCGGGTATGCAGGTGTCAGAAGTAAAGATACTCCACGCTTAGAAGAAGCTGCAGAAGATCACAAGGTGTGTCTGCGGGTATGCAGGTGTCAGAAGTAAAGATAGATATGAGCCCCTAGAAGAAGCTGTAGAAGATCACAAGGTGTGTCTGCGGGTATGCAGGTGTCAGAAGTAAAGATAGATATGAGCCCTTAGATGAAGCTGCATAAGAACACAAGGTGTGTCTGCGGGTATGCAGGTGTCAGAAGTAAAGATACTCCACGGTTAGAAGAAGCTGCAGAAGATCACAAGGTGTGTCTGCGGGTATGCAGGTGTCAGAAGTAAAGATAATTCATGCTTAGATGAAGCTGCAGAAGATCACAAGGTGTGTCTGCGGGTATGCAGGTGTCAGAAGTAAAGATAGTTATGAGCCCTTAGATGAAGCTGCAGAAGAACACAAGGTGTGTCTGTGGGTATGCAGGTGTCAGAAGTAAAGATAGTTATGAGCCCTTAGATGAAGCTGCAGAAGAACACAAGGTAAGTCTGCGGGTATGCAGGTGTCAGAAGTAAAGATACTCCACGAGCCCTTAGATGAAGCTGCAGAAGATCACAAGGTATGTCTGTGGGTATGCAGGTGTCAGAAGTTAAGATAGTGTTGAGCCTTTAGAAGAAGCTGCAGAAGAACACAAGGTGTGTCTGCGGGTATGCAGGTGTCAGAAGTAAAGATACTCCACAGCCTTAGAAGAAGCTGCAGAAGATCACAAGGTGTGTCTGCGGGTATGCAGGTGTCAGAAATAAAGATAGTTATGAGCCCCTAGAAGAAGCTGCAGAAGATCACAAGGTGTGTCTGCGGGTATGCAGGTGTCAGAAGTAAAGATAGATATGAGCCCTTAGATGAAGCTGCATAAGAACACAAGGTGTGTCTGCGGGTATGCAGGTGTCAGAAGTAAAGATACTCCACGAGCCCTTAGATGAGGCTGCAGAAGATCACGAAGGTGTGTCTGTCGTGTATGCAGGTGTCAGAAGTAAAGATACTCCACGCTTAGATGAAGCTGCAGAAGATCACAAGGTGTGTCTGTGGGTATGCAGGTGTAAGAAGTAAAGATACTCCATGAGCCCTTAGATGAAGCTGCAGAAGATCACAAGGTATGTCTGCGGGTACGCAGGTGTCAGAAGAGAAGATACTCCACGAGCCCTTAGATGAAGCTGCAGAAGATCACAAGGTGTGTCTGTGGGTATGCAGGTGTCAGAAGTAAAGATAGTTATGAGCCCTTAGATGAAGCTGCATAAGAACACAAGGTGTGTCTGCAGGTATGCAGGTGTCAGAAGTAAAGATACTCCATGAGCCCTTAGATGAAGCTGCAGAAGAACACAAGGTGTGTCTGTGTGTATGCAGGTGTCAGAAGTAAAGATACTCCACGAGCACTTAATGAAGCTGCAGAAGAACACAAGGTGTGTCTGTGTGTATGCAGGCGTCAGAAGTAAAGATACTCCACGAGCACTTAATGAAGCTGCAGAAGATCACAAGGTATGTCTGTGGGTATGCAGGTGTCAGAAGTAAAGATAGTTATGAGCCCTTAGAAGAAGCTGCAGAAGATCACAAGGTGTGTCTGTGTGTATGCAGGTGTCAGAATTAAAGATACTCGACGAGCACTTAATGAAGCTGCAGAAGATCACAAGGAATGTCTGTGGGTATGCAGGTGTCAGAAGTAAAGATAGTTGTGAGCCCTTAGAAGAAGCTGCAGAAGAACACAAGGTGTGTCTGCGGGTATGCAGGTATCAGAAGTAAAGATAGTCTATGAGCCCTTAGATGAAGCTGCAGAAGAACACAAGGTGTGTCTGTGTGTATGCAGGTGTCAGAAGTAAAGATACTCCACGAGCCCTTAGATGAAGCTGCAGAAGATCACAAGGTGTGTCTGCGGGTATGCAGGTGTCAGAAGTAAAGATAGTTATGAGCCCTTAGATGAAGCTGCAGAAGAACACAAGGTGTGTCTGTGTGTATGCAGGTGTCAGAGGTAAAGATACTCCAGGCTTAGAAGAAGCTGCAGAAGAACACAAGGTGTGTCTGCGGGTATGCATGTGTCAGAAGTAAAGATAGTTATGAGCACTTAGAAGAAGCTGCAGAAGAACACAAGGTGTGTCTGTGTGTATGCAGGTGTCAGAAGTAAAGATACTCCACGAGCCCTTAGATGAAGCTGCAGAAGATCACAAGGTTTGTCTGTGTGTATGCAGGTGTCAGAAGTGAAGATAGTTATGAGCCCCTAGAAGAAGCTGCAGAAGATCACAAGGTGTCTCTGTGGGTATGCAGGTGTCAGAAGTGAAGATAGTTATGAGCCCTTAGAAGAAGCTGCAGAAGATCACAAGGTGTGTCTGCGGGTATGCAGGTGTCAGAAGTAAAGATAGTTATGAGCCTTTAGAAGAAGCTGCAGAAGATCACAAGGTGTGTCTGTGGGTACGCAGGTGTCAGAAGAGAAGATACTCCACGAGCCCCTAGAAGAAGCTGCAGAAGATCACAAGGTGTGTCTGTGGGTATGCAGGTGTCAGAAGTAAAGATACTCCACGCTTAGAAGAAGCTGCAGAAGATCACAAGGTATGTCTGCGGGTATGTAGGTGTCAGAAATAAAGATACTCCACGAGCCCTTAGATGAAGCTGCAGAAGATCACAAGGTGTGTCTGCGGGTATGCAGCTGTCAGAAGTAAAGATACTCCACAAGCCCTTAGATGAAGCTGCAGAAGATCACAAGGTGTGTCTGCGGGTATGCAGGTGTCAGAAGTAAAGATAGTTATGAGCCCCTAGATGAAGCTGCAGAAGATCACAAGGTGTGTCTGCGGGTATGCAGGTGTCAGAAGTAAAGATACTCCACGCTTAGTAGAAGCTGCAGAAGATCACAAGGTATTCCTGCATGTATGCAGGTGTCAGAAGTAAAGATAGTTATGAGCCCCTAGATGAAGCTGCAGAAGAACACAAGGTGTGTCTGTGGGTATGCAGGTGTCGGAAGTAAAGATACTCCACGCTTAGTAGAAGCTGCAGAAGATCACAAGGTATTCCTGCATGTATGCAGGTGTCAGAAGTAAAGATAGTTATGAGCCCCTAGATGAAGCTGCAGAAGATCACAAGGTGTGTCTGCGGGTATGCAGGTGTCAGAAGTAAAGATAGTTATGAGCCTTTAGATGAAGCTGCAGAAGAACACAAGGTGTGTCTGTGGGTATGCAGGTGTCAGAAGTAAAGATACTCCACGCTTAGTAGAAGCTGCAGAAGATCACAAGGTATGTCTGCGGGTATGCAGGTGTCAGAAGTAAAGATAGTTATGAGCCCTTAAATGAATTTGCAGAAGAACACAAGGTATGTCTGCGGGTACGCAGTTGTCAGAAGAGAAGATACTCCACGAGCCCCTAGAAGAAGCTGCAGAAGATCACAAGGTGTGTCTGTGGGTATGCAGGTGTCAGAAGTAAAGATACTCCACGCTTAAAAGAAGATGCAGAAGATCACAAGGTATGTCTGCGGGTATGCAGGTGTCAGAAGTAAAGATAGTTATGAGCCCTTAGATGAAGCTGCATAAGATCACAAGGTGTGTCTGCGGGTATGCAGGTGTCAGAAGTAAAGATAGTTCAGGAGCCCTTAAATGAATTTGCAGAAGAACACAAGGTATGTCTGCGGGTATGCAGGTGTCAGAAGTAAAGATACTCCAAGAGCCCTTAGATGAAGCTGCAGAAGAACACAAGGTATGTCTGTGGGTACGCAGGTGTCAGAAGAGAAGATACTCCACGAGCCCCTAGAAGAAGCTGCAGAAGATAACAAGGTGTGTCTGCGGGTATGCAGGTATCAGAAGTAAAGATAGTTATGAGCCTTTAGAAGAAGCTGTAGAAGATCACAAGGTGTGTCTGCGGGTATGCAGGTGTCAGAAGTAAAGATACTCCACAAGCCCTTAGATGAAGCTGCAGAAGATCACAAGGTGTGTCTGCAGGTATGCAGGTGTCAGAAGTAAAGATACTCCACGAGCCTCTAGAAGAAGCTGCAGAAGATCACAAGCTGTGTCTGCGGGTATGCAGGTGTCAGAAGTAAAAATACTCCAGGCTTAGAAGAAGCTGCAGAAGATCACAAGGTGTCTCTGTTGGTATGCAGGTGTCAGAAGTAAAGATAGTTATGAGCCCTTAGATGAAGCTGCAGAAGAACACAAGGTGTGTCTGCGGGTATGCAGGTGTCAGAAGTAAAGATACTCCAGGAGCCCTTAGAAGAAGCTGCAGAAGAACACAAGGTGTGTCTGTGGTGTATGCAGGTGTCAGAAGTAAAGATACTCCACGAGGCCTTAGATGAAGCTGCAGAAGATCACAAGGTGTGTCTGCGGGTATGCAGGTGTCAGAAGTAAAGATACTCCACGAGCACTTAGATGAAGCTGTAGACGAACACAAGGTATGTCTGTTGGGTATGCAGGTGTCAGAGGTAAAGATACTCCAGGCTTAGAAGAAGCTGCAGTAGATCACAAGGTGTGTCTGCGGGTATGCAGGTGTCAGAAGTAAAGATAGTTCACGAGCCCTTAGATGAAGCTGCAGAAGAACACAAGGTGTGTCTGTGGGTATGCAGGTGTCAGAAGTAAAGATACTCCATGAGCCCTTAGATGAAGCTGTAGAAGAACACAAGGTGTGTCTGTGGGTATGCAGGTGTAAGAAGTAAAGATACTCCATGAGCCCTTAGATGAAGCTGCAGAAGAACACAAGGTGTGTCTGCGGGTATGCAGGTGTCAGAAGTAAAGATACTCACGAGCCCTTAGAAGAAGCTGCAGAAGATCACAAGGTGTGTCTGCGGGTATGCAGGTGTCAGAAGTAAAGATAGTTATGAGCCCTTAGAAGAAGCTGCAGAAGATCACAAGGTGTGTCTGCGGGTATGCAGGTGTCAGAAGTAAAGATAGTTCATGAGCCCTTAGATGAAGCTGCAGAAGAACACAAGGTGTGTCTGCGGGTATGCAGGTGTCAGAAGTAAAGATACTCCACGAGCCCTTAGATGAAGCTGCAGAAGATCACAAGGTATGTCTGCGGGTACGCAGGTGTCAGAAGTAGAAGATAGTCTACGAGCCCCTAGAAGAAGCTGCAGAAGATCACAAGGTGTGTCTGCGGGTATGCAGGTATCAGAAGTAAAGATAGTTATGAGCCCTTAGAAGAAGCTGCAGAAGATCACAAGGTGTGTCTGTGGGTATGCAGGTGTCAGAAGTAAAGATAGCTCCACGAGCCCTTAGATGAAGCTGCAGAAGATCACAAGGTGTGTCTGCGGGTATGCAGGTGTCAGAAGTAAAGATACTCCACGAGCCCTTAGATGAAGCTGCAGAAGAACACAAGGTGTGTCTGCGGGTATGCAGGTGTCAGAAGTAAAGATACTCCACGAGCCCTTAGATGAAGCTGCAGAAGATCACAAGGTGTGTCTGCGTGTATGCAGGTGTCAGAAGTAAAGATTACTCCAGGCTTAGAAGAAGCTGCAGAAGATCACAAGGTGTCTCTGTTGGGTATGCAGGTGTCAGAAGTAAAGATAGTTATGAGCCCTTAGATGAAGCTGCAGAAGAACACAAGGTGTGTCTGCGGGTATGCAGGTGTCAGAAGTAAAGATACTCCACGGAGCCCTTAGAAGAAGCTGCAGAAGAACACAAGGTGTGTCTGTGTGTATGCAGGTGTCAGAAGTAAAGATACTCCACGAGGCCTTAGATGAAGCTGCAGAAGATCACAAGGTGTGTCTACGGGTATGCAGGTGTCAGAAGTAAAGATACTCCACGAGCCCTTAGATGAAGCTGTAGACGAACACAAGGTATGTCTGTTGGGTATGCAGGTGTCAGAGGTAAAGATACTCCAGGCTTAGAAGAAGCTGCAGTAGATCACAAGGTGTGTCTGCGGGTATGCAGGTGTCAGAAGTAAAGATACTCCACGAGCCCTTAGATGAAGCTGCAGAAGATCACAAGGTGTGTCTGTGGGTATGCAGGTGTCAGAAGTAAAGATAGTTATGAGCCTTTAGAAGAAGCTGCAGAAGAACACAAGGTGTGTCTGCGGGTACGCAGGTGTCAGAAGAGAAGATACTCCACGAGCCCCTAGAAGAAGCTGCAGAAGATCACAAGGTGTGTCTGTGGGTATGCAGGTGTCAGAAGTAAAGATAGTTATGAGCCCTTAGATGAAGCTGCAGAAGATCACAAGGTGTGTCTGCGGGTATGCAGGTGTCAGAAGTAAAGATACTCCACGCTTAGTAGAAGCTGCAGAAGATCACAAGGTATTCCTGCATGTATGCAGGTGTCAGAAGTAAAGATAGTTATGAGCCCCTAGATGAAGCTGCATAAGAACACAAGGTGTGTCTGCGGGTATGCAGGTGTCAGAAGTAAAGATAGTTATGAGCCCTTAGATGAAGCTGTAGAAGAACACAAGGTATGTCTAGGGGTATGCAGGTGTCAGAAGTAAAGATACTCCATGAGCCCTTAGATGAAGCTGCAGAAGATCACAAGGTATGTCTGCGGATACGCAGGTGTCAGAAGAGAAGATACTCCACGAGCCCTTAGATGAAGCTGCAGAAGATCACAAGGTGTGTCTGCGGGTATGCAGGTGTCAGAAGTAAAGATACTCTACGAGCCCTTAGATGAAGCTGCAGAAGAACACAAGGTGTGTCTGCGGGTATGCAGGTGTCAGAAGTAAAGATAGTTATGAGCCCCTAGATGAAGCTGCAGAAGATCACAAGCTGTGTCTGCGGGTATGCAGGTGTCAGAAGTAAAGATAGTTATGAGCCCTTAGATGAAGCTGCAGAAGATCACAAGGTGTGTCTGTGGGTATGCAGGTGTCAGAAGTAAAGATAGTTATGAGCCCTTAGATGAAGCTGCAGAAGATCACAAGGTGTGTCTGCGGGTATGCAGGTGTCAGAAGTAAAGATAGTTATGAGCCCTTAGATGAAGCTGCATAAGATCACAAGGTGTGTCTGTGGGTATGCAGGTGTCAGAAGTAAAGATAGTTCACGAGCCCTTAAATGAATTTACAGAAGAACACAAGGTATGTCTGCGGGTATGCAGGTATCAGAAGTAAAGATAATTTACGCTTAGATGAAGTTGTAGAAGAACACAAGGTATGTCTGCGGGTATGCAGGTATCAGAAGTAAAGATAGTTATGAGCCTTTATAAGAAGCTGCAGAAGATCACAAGCTGTGTCTGCGGGTATGCAGGTGTCAGAAGTAAAGATTACTTCACGAGCCCTTAGAAGAAGCTGCAGTAGATCACAAGGTGTGTCTGTGGGTATGCAGGTGTCAGAGGTAAAGATACTCCAGGCTTAGAAGAAGCTGCAGAAGATCTCAAGGTGTGTCTGCGGGTATGCAGGCGTCAGAAGTAAAGATAGTTATGAGCCCTTAGAAGAAGCTGCAGTAGATCACAAGGTGTGTCTGCGGGTATCCAGGTATCAGAAGTAAAGATACTCCACGAGCCCTTAGATGAAGCTGCAGAAGATCACAAGGTGTGTCTGCGTTTATGCAGGTGTCAGAAGTAAAGATAGTTATGAGCCCTTAGATAAAGCTGCATAAGATCACAAGGTGTGTCTGCGGGTATGCAGGTGTCAGAAGTAAAGATAGTTCACGAGCCCTTAAATGAATTTGCAGAAGAACACAAGGTATGTCTGCGGGTATGCAGGTGTCAGAAGTAAAGATAATTTACGCTTAGAAGAAGCTGCAGAAGAACACAAGGTGTGTCTGTTGGGTATGCAGGTGTCAGAAGTAAAGATGCTCCACGCTTAGAAGAAGCTGCAGAAGATCACAAGGTGTGTCTGTGGGTATGCAGGTGTCAGAAGTAAAGATACTCCACGAGCACTTAATGAAGCTGCAGAAGAACACAAGGTGTGTCTGTGGGTATGCAGGTGTCAGAAGTAAAGATAGATCCATGAGCCCTTAGATGAAGCTGCAGAAGATCACAAGGTGTGTCTGCGGGTATGCAGGTGTCAGAAGTAAAGATACTCCATGAGCCCTTAGATGAAGCTGCAGAAGAACACAAGCTGTGTCTGCGGGTATGCAGGTGTCAGAAGTAAAGATATTTATGAGCCCTTAGATGAAGCTGCAGAAGATCACAAGGTGTGTCTGCGGGTATGCAGGTGTCAGAAGTAAAGATAGTTATGAGCCCTTAGAAGAAGCTGCAGAAGATCACAAGGTGTGTCTGCGGGTATGCAGGTGTAAGAAGTAAAGATACTCCATGAGCCCTTAGATGAAGCTGCAGAAGAACACAAGGTGTGTCTGTGGGTATGCAATGGTCAGAAGTAAAGATAGTTATGAGCCCTTAGATGAAGCTGCAGAAGATCACAAGGTATGTCTGCGGGTATGCAGGTGTCAGAAGTAAACATAGTTATGAGCCCTTAGATGAAGCTGCAGAAGAACACAAGGCGTGTCTGTGGGTATGCAGGTGTCAGAAGTAAAGATAATTCACACTTAGATGAATCTGTAGAAGATCACAAGGTATGTCTGCGGGTATGCAGGTGTCAGAAGTAAAGATAATTCACGCTTAGATTAAGCTGTAGAATACAAGGCGTGTCTGTGGGTATGCAGGTTGTCAGAAGTAAAGATACTCCACGAGCCCTAGAAGAAGCTGCAGAAGATCACAAGGTATGTCTGCGGGTATGCAGGTGTCAGAAGTAAAGATACTCCACGAGCCCCTAGAAGAAGCTGCAGAAGATCACAAGGTATGTCTGCGGGTATGCAGGTGTCAGAAGAGAAGATACTCCACGAGCCTCTAGAAGAAGCTGCAGAAGATCACAAGGTGTGTCTGTGGGTATGCAGGTGTCAGCAGTAAAGATGCTTCACACTTATATGAAGCTGTAGAAGATCACAACGTATGTTTGTGGGTATGCACGTGTCAGAAGTAAAGATAATTCATGCTTAGAAGAAGCTGTCGAATAACACAATGTAAACGTGTGGGTGTTCTGAGTTCTAGAGCCCCCAGATTAGATTCTTTGTGGGGAGAATAATCAGACACTGGAAAAGTGTCCAAGGTGTGTCTGTGTGAATTCAGGCCTAACTCACAGCATTTGAGGGCTCCTGCCCAGGAGCACAATCTATGTTTGGAGGAATGCTGGGATCACTCATTGCATTCAGATGGTTCTGTAGAGAATTCTGCCCAAGAGCACAAGGTAGAAGAGGCTTCAGGAGAGAAAAAGGTATTTTGTGACTGTCATAGCCCTGGGGTCATGGATTCCACGCCTTGAGCCCCACAGAAGAGGCTGCAGAAGTGTAAAAAGTATGTTTGTGGGCAGTAAAGTCACCCGATGAGTCCCATAAAGACGGCTGCAAAGAATGACATGGTATATACTCCTGTGTTTTGGTACCCCTAAGAGTTTTATAGAGAGGACTGACAGCAATCACAAGGAATGTGTGCGGGTGTTCAAGGTACAGAAGTGAAGATACTTTGTGAGTTCATACCGAAGGCAAAAAGAACAATTGATGGACAGAATGCTTGTTTCCGGTCCAGTTCGGGCCGGACTGTTTCCATGAGGCACAGGGTCAAGACTGATTTGCATATGGCTGTGTCTAAACTGAGGTGGCATGGTGAGCAAAAGAACAATGGATTTAACCCAGATCTCTTGACTGGGGGTGAATGTTTGATTTGCTCTGCATTCCGTCCATCATCTGTGTGTCTTTTGCTTTGTCGCCCTAAGTGCGCCGGGTATGCCCAGACGTGGGTCCCGGGCTCACTGTGCCACTGGATTCAAGCTAGCCTGGCTGATGAGGGGTGATGCCCAGAAACCGGTCCCAGGATGCTTGTTTCCGGTCCAGGGAGGACCTGGATTGGCAGTTTGGGCTGGACTGTTCCCATGAGGCACAGGGTCAAGACTGATTTGCATATGGCTGGGTCTAAACTGGGGTGGCATGGTGAGCAAAAGAACAATGGACTTAACCCAGATCTCTTGACTGGGGGCGAATGTTTGATTTGCTCTGCATTTCGTCCATCATCTGTGTGTCTTATGCTTTCATACCGAAGGCAGCAGAATAGCAGAAGGTGTGCCTGGCTTAGGCAAATTAACTCGTCTTTTTGTTGAACATGCTGCCCAACAATAGGAAAGAGTGGGTGTCATATCCCTGAGACTACGTAACCTGCACCATGAGACCCATAGGCCTTGGGTTCAGACGTCGCACACATAGGATGCAGAAGAGCACAAGGTGTGTCAGTCACAGCCTTGGGTTCACAGGTTGCACACATATGATGCAGAAGAGCACAAGGAGTGTCAGTCACCGTCTTAGGTTCACAGGTCACACAAGTAGGATGCAGGAGAGCACAAAGTGTTCCACTCACAGTCTTGAGTTCACAGGTCGCACACATAGGATGCAGAAGAGCATAAGGCGTGTCAGTCACAGCCTTGGGTTCACAGGTTGTACACATAGGATGCAGAAGAGCAAAAGGTGTGTCAGTCACAGCCTTGGGTTCACAGGTTGTACACATAGGAAGTAGAAGAGCACAAGGTGTGTCAGTCACAGCCTTGGGTTCACAGGTCGCACATTTCGGATGCTTAAGAGCACAAGGTGTATCAATCACAGCCTTGGGTTCACAGGTCACACACATTGGATGCAGAAGAGCACAAGGTGTGTCAATAACAGCCTTGAGTTCAAGGGTGGCACATTTAGGATGCAGAAGAGCACAAGGTGTGTCAGCCACAGCTGTGGGTTCACAGGTTGCACACATAGGATGCAGAAGAGCACAAGGAGTGTCAATCACAGCCTTAGGTTCACAGGTCATACACAGAGGATGCAGAAGAGCACAAGGTGTGTCAGTCACATCTTTGGGTTCACAGGTTGCCCACATGTCCCCTGTCACAGACCCTGTATGAGGCTGTCATAGACCCTGTATGAGGCTGGTGTTTGTTCCCTGTCACAGACCCTGTATGAGGCTGGTGTTTGTTCCTTATCACAGACCCTGTAAGAGGCTGGTGTCTGCTCCTGTCACAGACCTTGTATGAGACTAATGTTGGTTTCCTGTCACAGTCCCTGGATGAGGCTCGTGTTGGTTCCCTGTCACAGACCTGTATGAGGCTGGTGTTTGTTTCCTGTCACAGACTCTGTATGAGACTGGTGTTGGTTCCCCGTCACAGTCCCTGTATGAGGCTGGTATTTGTTCCCTGTCGCAGACTCTGTATGAGGCTGGTGTTTGTTCCCTGAGGCAGACGCCGTACGAGGCTGGTGTTTGTTCCCTGTCGCAGGCCCTGTATGAGGCTGGTGTTTGTTCCTTGTCGCAGACCCTGTATGAGGCTGGTGTTTGTCCCCTGTCACAGACCCTGTATGAGGCTGATGTTTGTCCAGTGTCACAGACCTTGTAGGAGGCTGGTGTTTGTTCCCAGAGGCAGACCCGGTATGAGGCTGGTGTTTGTTCCTTGTCGCAGACCCTGTATGAGGCTGGTGTTTGTCCCCTGTCACAGACCCTGCATGAGGCTGATGTTTGTCCAGTGTCACAGACCCTGTATGAGGCTGGTGTTTGTTCCCAGAGTGAGACCCGGTATGTGGCTGGTGTTTGTTCCTTGTCTCAGACCCTGTATGAGGCTGGTGTTTGTTCCCAGAAGCAGACCCTGTATGAGGCTGGTGTTTGTTCCTTGTCGCAGACCCTGTATGAGGCTGGTGTTTGTTCCCAGAGTGAGACCCGGTATGAGGCTGGTGTTTGTTCCTTGTCGCAGGCCCTGTATGAGGCTGGTGTTTGTTCCCAGAAGCAGACCCTGTATGAGGCTGGTGTTTTTTCCCTTAAGCAGACCCTGCATGAGGCTGGTGTTTGTTCCCTGTCACAGACCCGGTATGAGGCTGGTGTTTGTCCCCTGTCACAGACCCTGTGTGAGGCTGGTGTTTGTTCCTTGAGGCAGACACTGTAAGGGGTGTCACCTGCTCTAGTGCTGCCTGTAAGGGACCGGTGTCTGCTCTCTCTGGTTATGCCTGCCTGTTCCATGGCCCAGACCTTGCGTGATGCTGGTGCCTGCTCTTTGTGGGGATGGTTGGTGCCTGTTCCCTCTAACAGACTGATGCCTGCTCTCTCGCTGCTTTTGTCCCTGTATAAGATGTAGTGATAGAAGTGACTGATCTGTAGAGCAAAGTCAGAGTGTTATTGAGAGGAAAAAAGACAGGCTCTGAGGCTGCAAGGAGAGGAGAGATAAGTATGGGGGGAGTGACATTTAGGACCAATCTCAACACCTGTTTCTTGGTACTTACTCAGACTGTCCTGGTATTTTAATATGGATGCGAGAGCCCCGTAACCTCAGCCTGAATAGGTGCAGCTGATACATATGATCTGGAAACATGGTTTTCTACTTACCATCTGTACATGTGTGTCAGGAACTTATAATCTGTACATGTGTGGCTGGTACACATGATCTAGAAACATGTGACCGGATACTTACAATCTGTACATGTCTGGCAGGAACTTACAATCTGTACATGTGTGGCTGGTACACATGATCTGGAAACATGTGACCCAATACTTACAATCTCTACATGTGTAGCTTCGAACACATGATCTGGAAACATGTGACCTGATACAATATGAACATGTGTGGCTTGGTATTTATATTTCAGATAAGTGTGGTTTTATACTTCTAAATTGGAAAACTGTGGCTAAAACGTATAATCAAGATATGAGTGGCTGGTAATTAAAAATGTGAATATGTGTGGCTGGTACTTTCAACCTGCAGATGTGTGAATGATTCTGTAGTGAACATTACTGTATGAATAATTTCACTTTAGAGATATACAGTTGTCATTTGTGTTCTTTCCTCTCTGCAGGTGAAGCTCCAGGACTGGCTGAGTCCTCTGATGGAAGAGATGGGAAACATGCTGGATTCTAAACTCAGGGAAGAGGAACAGTATAACACCATGAGGGTGAGTGGCAGCTGTGAGTCTTGTGTATCTGAACCCATGTCATTGTGTATGTGCAGGTCTGTGCATGCCCGTGTCTGGGTTAGAGATGCTTAGAAGCCAGTGGCTCACCCTCCAGCCTGGATCGTGCCTCTACCAGGTAAATATCCTGGGTGGAGAGTCACTGATGAGGGGCCGAGGGGCCAAGATCTTTCCAAGGGTCTTCATGAAAGTAGCAAAAGCAAGTATTACTCTCCCGACCTTTGCGCAGTAATCAGATGGTTACGTGGACTGTGTTAGAGTAAGTATGCATGGACCGTGGACATCTGGCTGTAATTGTATCCATACATGGTGTGTCTGTTATCTGTGTGCTTGTATCTGTGGTGTGTTTGTGTGTGCATGGCAACAATCATTTGTGAGTGTGTGTGTTTGTATAAGTTATTAGTCATCTCTTTGTGCATGTGCACTTACCTGTGTCTGTTTGTACATGTCTGTCTATACGATTGTGTAGGTTCAGGTGTGGAAGAATTTTTGACTATGGGTGTGCATCTGTGTGAGTGTGTCCGTCACTGGGTTTGTGTATGAATGTGTCTGGAATTATCTGTCAGTAAGTTTGTACATGCAGACATGCAGCTGTGTATGAATGTGGGTACTCATTTGTCTGTGTATTTTTGCACTTTTTTCTGCTGTCACAATGTGAACTCCAAAATATCAACACGAATACATGTTGATTCCAGAATAAGTTTGACTGCATTATTGACGATGTGAGCTTAGTATGTGCTTGTCACTAGTCACACTAGCCACCGAATATGGTATTTTTAGATTTTTCACATGCCATTGGCTAAGGGGTGTACTGAGCATGGTGGAGGGACTGTGCTATTGTAGGCAGTATTGTGCTGTTGGCCTTTTGTTGTTGAGATTTATGCTTGTTGGCCTTTATGGGGTTGAGATTATGTCCTAAAGCCTTGTGAAGGGGATGGGTCAGTTTTAGGATTTTCTAAGGGATGTCAAGTTCATCTCCTTGGGTAAGAGATGTCCACCTCAAATCAGTTCTGACCGGGAATAATGACATTTATTGATGGGTCTTGTGGAACCTTTGGACCAGTTGCGATTCACTATCTGTTCTTGGTGGGTTTAGAACTGAGACCCCATGTCTGTGATTGTTTCCTATCGTTGATCAGTCTTGTGAAACTAGAAGACCAGCTGAGATCCACCGCCAGTGATTATTTCCTGTTCTTGATGGGTCTAGAAGAACTGTTGGACCAGCAGAGTTCCACCACCCTTAAAATGGTAATTAGAGGGAAAGCTAAATCCTATCTCAACCACAAACACTAATCAAAAGACGTTAGCAATCCTAAAACATACTCAAACTCGAATGTGAATGCCTGTCTACTAATGAGACCTCACTACTACGATGATAACAGATCTCAAGATAATCCCACCGATAATTGACATTAGGCACAACTAGATTAACCGACCCTACAGACCTGAAGAACTACCGGCCCATCTCCCTCCTCCCCTTCGCGGCGAAAGTCGCCGAGAGACTCGTAAACACCCAGCTGATCGCCTTCATAGAAGAGAACTCCATCCTAGACGCTTCCCAGTCTGGATTCCGCAGCAACCACAGCACCGAGACCGCCCTCCTCGCCGCCACCGACGACATCCGCCTTCTACTCGACCAGGGACACACCGCGGCCCTCATCCTTCTAGACCGCTCCGCAGCCTTCGACACCGTCTCACACCGCACTCTCGCAGCCAGACTTCACGACGCGGGGATACAAGGAACAGCCCTCTACTGGATCCAATCCTTCCTCACCGGGAGAACCCAGCGGATCAGACTCCCCCCCTTCCTCTCCAAACCCACCGTGATCAACTGCGGAGTACCCCAGGGATCTTCACTCAGCCCCACGCTCTTCAACATCTACATGGCCCCCCTTGCCGCCATCGTCAGACAGCACAGGCTCAGCATTGTATCCTACGCCGACGACACCCAGCTCATCCTCTCACTCACAAAAAACCCCGAAGACACTAGACTCTGCTTCCAGGAAGGAATGAAGAACATGGCAGCATGGATGAAAGACAGCTGCTTGAAACTCAACTCAGAGAAGACCGAGGTCCTCATCCTCAGATCCTGCAGCTCCGCCTGGGACAACACCTGGTGGCCCCCCGCCCTCGGTAACCCACCCACCCCCACGGACCACGTACAAAACCTTGGCATTATCCTCGACTCCTCCCTCTCCATGAACCGACAAATCAATGCCGTTGCCTCCACCAGTTTCAACTGCCTGTGCATCCTACGCAAAACCTTCAAATGGACCCCCCCCCGACTGCAGAATGACCGTCACCCACGCGCTCATCACCAGCAGACTGGACTACGGCAACGCCCTCTACGCCGGAATCAACAAGACCCTTCTACACAAACTCCAAACCATCCAGAACGCCGCAGCCAGACTCGTCCTCGGGACCCCCCGTCACGAGCACATGACCCAACACCTACGAAGCCTCCACTGGCTCCCCGTCGAGAAGAGGATCACCTTCAAGCTCCTCACCCACGCCTACAAATCCCTCCACAACAGCGGACCCAAATACCTCAATGATAGAGTAACTTTCCACCTACCCATGAGGAACCTCCGCTCCGCCGACCTCGACCTGACTAAGGTCCCCCGCATCCGCAGAAGCCAAATGGGCGGGAGAGTCTTCTCCTACATCGCAGCCAAGACCTGGAACGAGCTCCCCGTGAACATCAGACCCTCCCCCACCCTGCACGCATTCAGAAAGGACCTCAAGACCTGGCTTTTCGACTGATCCGGAGCCGCCTCCCCCTCCCCAGCACCTTAAGACCCTCACGGGTGAGTAGCGCGCTTCACAAACCCCTGATTGATTGATTGAACATGGATAACACCTCTAAGGAGAGTATATAAGATGGGGGACAAATTAGGTAAACTGTTGCACTGGTCGACAGAGAGACAGACCACCTCTAGAATAGTCCTCTGTATCCGAGACGCTTCTGTAATATTGTGAATAGACACCCTTGAGATAGCCTAAGTGTTCGCAGCCTACTATCGCCCATTGTATGATGTCAGGCCCGTTTCCAAGATTGAACATCTGTCTCCCCTGATAAGTGGCCTTCCACATCAAGGTCCATCCAATGACCTTTGGGATGAACTTGAATCTCCACTCACTGAAGATGAACTCGCCAGTGCCTTGGCTGGGATGCAAACGGGTAAGACCCCAGGCCCAAAAGGACTCCTTATGGAGTTTTTTCATCTGTTTGCATCACTTACTCACCTCAGCTATTAAGTGTGTTGGAAGATGCCGGATCGACTGGGTCTTTGCCTGAGATCTTCAATCAGCTACAATAATAGTCCTTTTAAAACCAGGCAAATCACCTGACCTCTGTCAATGGTACAGGCCGATCTCATTAATTATAGCTCAAATCAAGGTCATCGCCAAGGCATTGGCCAACAGGTCGATGGGGGTAATTGGCTCCTTGATACAGAGACAAAAATGGCTTCATGCCAAACAGGGGCACTAGGCATCGCATCCAAAGTGTTCAAACTGCACCGGTGCAAATGCAGGACTTGTCCGGCCCCTCTGCACTAATGCTCATTGATTTTGTAAAGGTCTTTGAGTCCCTGGAGACGGCCTTCATACAGCAGGTTCTAACTCGATTGAACTTCAGGCCATACTTTCTCTTATAATTAAAGTCATCGAATGGACAGAGTTAGAATCAGTTGCATTTTATCCTCTGCATCTGATATCAAAAGAGGAACAAGACAAGGATTCTAGTAGAAGGGGAATTATGAAGAACACATGTCTCTAAATTCAGACGACCTACTCCCTTTTATGTGAAATCCCCGGTGGATAGATCAGAGACTCGTGTAAATGCTGAACTAATATGGGCCGGCATCTGGACTGGAAGTGAACTGGGATAAATGCAGTCCGGTCAAACTGCAGGGAAAACTCAGCTACTTACCATTGGGGTGACATGCACGGTTGTATGTGATTTCATAGAAAAACGATTTCATGGAATACCATTACTAATAAACTATTTTATCTAACTGTTTAATGGACATTTTAAGAATGAATGGCATTTACTTTTCCATAGAAACCAATTCATAGATTGTCTTTTTGGTCGAAATTGGCTTTTGAATGCTTATCTTTTAAGTGTAAAGCAATAGTTGCAGGTCTAACTTTCGGAAACACTTTTTGTCGAAGATTTTTATTTCAGTGCTTTACATGAGGGGACATAATTTCATATCTATTTCATTTACATTGTCAAACAATTACTTCAGATGCTTTTGATTCGCTGACCGATGAAACACCATCTATTGCTGACCACTCATAACCCTTAAACACCATTAATCCCTGCCCCCTAAAATCCCTCACCACTAAACTATACTCAACATTGAAGCCTAAAAGCCCTTTCTACCGCAAAAATCCACCATCCCTGAACCATAAAATCACTCACTACCCCTAACTCCACCCATTCCTGAACCCTAAAGACCCCTTTCTACGCCTAAACCCAACCCATCCTATACCCCTTAAATCACCTCAGCACACCTAAACTCCACCCATCCCTGATCCCTAAAAAACCCTCACTGCCCTTAAATACCAGCCATCCATGACCCATAAGAACTCCTCATCACATTAAACTACTCATCCCTGAACCCTAAAAACCCCTTTCTACATCTAAACTCCACCCATCCCTCAATCCTTAAAATCCCTCACCACCTTATACTCCATCCCCCCTGAACGCTAAAAACGTTTCACCACCCCAGCCGCTACTCATAATTGAACCTTAAAAACCCTCACCAGCCCTAAACTCTGCCCATCCATGAACCCTAACACCCCTAAAACCCCTCAGCACCCTTACGCTCCACCCATCCCTGAAACCTAAAAACACCCCTGTTAGACCTGTTAGACCAGTCAGCCTTAGGGTGGTCTTCCCCTCGACTGTCTGCCTGCTTACCTCCATTTTTATCTGATTCTTTTTGTTGGACTTAGGACTCTGAGTACTGACTATTGCTAAAGTGCATGTGCTTTTCACCTAAACATGGTAACATTGGTGTATACACAATTGGCATCATTTGTTTATTTGTAAGTCACTTGTAAAGTGGTATACCATATACCCAAGGCCTGAAAATTAAATGCTACTAGTGGGCCTGCAGCACTGATTGTGCCTCCTACACATGTAGCCCTTCAAACACGACTCAGGCCTGCTTCTGCAGAGCCTGTGTGTGCAGTTTTACTGCCACTTCGACATGGGATTTAAAACTCCATGCCAAGCCTTAAACTCCCCTTTTCTTACATATAAGTGACATCTAGGTATGCCCTAGGTAGCCCATTGGGCAGGGTGCTGTGTAAGAAAAGATAGGACATGCACTTTTAAGTTTTGCATGTCCTGGTAGTGACAAACAGCTAAATTCCTTTTTCACTACTGTGAGGCCTACTCCTCTTATAGTTTAACATTGGGAATATCTTATTACATTTTAAGCTGTAATTCCTGATTAGAAATGAATAGTTTTGTCATGTTCTATATGTTTGGAATGGTAATGATAAATCCTCTTCACTGGTAAAGGTGGATTTAACATTACTATTTTAGAAGTGTCACTTGTAGAAAATGGACATTTCTCTGCTTTTACAGTTCATTGGGCCTGCAGCCTGTCTCCAATACACGTCTGGGAAACCCCGAAACCGGTCCCAGGATGCTTGTTTCCAGTCCAGGGAGGACCTAGCCTGGATGGAAGTTCAGCTTGGACTGTTCCCATGAGGAGCAGGGTCAAGCCTGATTTGCATATGGCTGGGTCCAAACTGGGGTGACATAGTGAGCAAAATAATGATGGATTAAACCCAGATCTGTGAATTGTTGAAAAGTTTCAGCACCTCGTCCATAATCTTGTTGTGTTTGCTATGTTCGCTCTAGGTGGCCAAGGGTATGCCCAGATTTGGGTCCTTTGCTCGCTGTGCCACTGGATTCAAGCTAGCCTGTTTCCGGTCCAGGAAGACCTGGCTTGGCAGTTCGGGCTGGAATGTTCTCATGAGGAACAGGCTCAAGACTGATTTGCATATGGCTGGGTCCGAACTGGGGTGGTGAAGTGAGCTAAAGAATGATGATAGACTCAACACAAATCTGTGACTGGGGGTGAGTGGTTGAAAAGTTTCAGCACTCTGTCCATCATCTTGTTGTGTTTGCTACATTCCTTCTAGACAGACACAAACACAGGAAGGTTAGGTGCGGCTGAGTACTCATCTGCATTGGGATGGCTCTTCCTGGGCAGGAAGGGAGGGAGGAGCTGACACTTACACCTGAAAAGCCTGTGTCCTGTCCCCACACAAAGGGTTGATTACCTCCCACAGATAGTCTGGAGCCAGGGCTGAGAAGAAAGGACACTTGTGCACTTCAAAAAGTCTTCTTTGAAGTCACCCCCACTTCAAAGCACAGCTGGAAATAAGTACTGGGTCTCCGACCCCACCAAATCAGATACTTCTGGACCTATAACAACACTCTGGCAGAAGGACTGATGTGCTGCTTAGAGGACTAACACTCTGCTGGACTGCTGCCCTGGAAGGACTGCTATTCTCTTGTGCTGCCCTGCTGTTCTCTGACCCTGCTGAGGGAGAGCTGGATTCTGCCTTGCAGCCAAAGTGATCTCCAAGGGCTTGTTGGCTTGCCTCCTATTGCTTGAGACTCAGGGAAATCAAAGTATCTACCCCTGCTCCTGTGCATGGTTCACTGTAAGTGGACCCAGGTACTTGCTTCAGGAGAATCGACGCATGCGCTGACTGCGTGAGCAGAAATCAATGCATTGTCCCAGTGGCAGGAGCAGACCTGGCGCATTGCATCAGAACCAACACATTGCCTGTGGAAACTGACGTTCGAAACCACGCATCACCGCCGTAGCATCATCGCAGAGATTGATGCATCACTCGACTGCATTCAGAAACTGGCACATCACATCACAACCAATGCCTCTTGGCTACAGTGCTTCGCCTTCTGAACCGACACATCGCCCCACTGAGTGGAGAAAATCGACGCATCTCACTCTTGCGACCAGGATAAGGAACTTTGTTCACCAGGGCCTGCATGGGTCCTGTATCCGGCCTGTGCTCCATTGTGTTTGGCCTGAACTTTTGACTTTGCCCTGGTCCAGCGCGACCACATAACCCCCATTGGCGCTTATTGCTTCTAAGAGCTACACTTCTTTTTATTCTTTAAAAATTCATAACTGAACTTCTACTTATTGGATTTTTGTCGTTTTGGTCTTGATTTATTTATAAAATTATTGTCTATTTTTCTACACCTGTGTGGAGTCTTTTTGTGGTGTTTTCATTGTGTGTATGTGTTGCACAAACACTTTACACATTGCCTTTTTAGATAAGCCTGACTGTTCTGTGCCAAGCTACCAGAGGGTGAGTACAGGTTATCGTTTTGTGTGTATATAGCTTACCCTGACTAGAGTGGTGGTCTCTACTTGGACAAGGTGCATACCTCTGCCAACCAGAAACCCCATTTCTAACAACCTCACACATCTAAACACCACATCCGTGAACCCTAAAAACCCCTCAACACCTCCATGCTCCACTCATCTCTGAACCCTAAAAACCCCTTTCTATGCCCGAATGCCAATTATTCTTGACCCCTAAAATCCCTCCTTACCCTAAACATTGCCCACCCTTAAACTCAAAAACCCCACTGCAGTCCTAAACTCCACCAAAGTTTAATGACATTTTTGACTTTTCCTTAAAATTACCTTTCCTTTAAAATGTTTCCTTTAATTTTCAATTATTTTGAATTTCCTTAAAATTGTCTTTCCCTAAAATTGGTTTTCCCTGATTTGATTTCCTCCAATGTTTCTCAGTTTTTGTTTTCCATTAATTCACATACATCAGACATGCACATTGCTACTGCATCTCAATTTAAATATCCTGGGATACACTTGTTGTTTGAGCCCACTCACAGCAGAGAATAAAACCTCGTACTCTTGAGACACCGTATCATAAATATGAATCATAATTGCAGCAGGCTACCCCTCAACATACTTGGGAGGATGAACTGTATAAGAAGATCCAGTTTCCTAAACTTCTGTATTTCAGAAATAACCCTATGAAATCCCCAAACACTATCTTGACAAGCTTTAATCCAAAGCAATCAGCTTAATTTCAGCAAACAAACCCTGAGAATTGCCTTTGTTAGCAAAATTTTTGGAGGAGGGATGGACATGGAGGATGTACATTCGTATTAGTGGGGCTCCGAGGTCCTGTTTATCAATGAATGGTTTGATAACAGGGACAACCCAGCTTTTCACATCAAGCGGACTCTTCTAAAGGAACGGGGAATGCTAAATTTCCTATACAGCTCCACCGTCCCTATGAATCTCCTCCTTCATACTATAGTGGTCCTTAAATGGGGAAATGGCCTTTACAACACAGCTTTAAGCACGCCTGCCGTTTCCCCGCAAGCTTGCTTTAACCACGCATATACCATAACCAGTCATATGCGTGGTTAAGGCAGTCAGGATTCTAGCTGTCTGAGCGGATGGGCGGAGAGAGGAACCGGAAGGATCACTACAGGAAGGACTGTGACATGGCATGGTAAGTTAGGCTGGGACCGGGGAGGAGGTTGGGGTAGATTTTAGGGGTGGGGGCTGGTTTTAGGGCTCACAGGGGGGGCTGGGGTCGGGGTAGTTTTTAGGGCAGTGAGCCGAGTTTTAGGGTTTAGGGCAGGGGAGAAGGGGCATTTTGCAGGGCTGGGGCCAGTTTTTAGAGCTCAGGGCAGGGGTGCTGGGCTCGGGGTAGTTTTGTTGGGCTAGGGGGCCGGATTTTAGAGCTCAAGATAAGGGGTTGGGGAAGTTAATAGGGCTGGGGCGGGTAGATTACAAAGCAGGAGGGCGGAAATTTAGGGCTCAGGACAGTGGGGGCTGTAGTGGGATCTTTACCACACATATACCTTTGCCAATCATGCCTTTACACCAAAATTTGTCGTAAAGGCATGCGTGGTAAAGGCCTGCGTGGTAAAGACCCGGTCGCTGTAAAGACTGCGTGGTTAAGGCATGTGTGGTTTAGGCATACATGGTTGTGTCATACAACCCCTTGAATGGTAAATGCTATATGGTGGACTAAACTGATATGTTTTGTGAAGCTATTCAGAATATGGCCTGAGATTTGGGATCTCTAGATCCTCTGGCAGCACAAACGTATGGGTCGCTTACGATGTCGTTCGGAAATGGCTCAGAACGACTTGGTCTCGAAACCGTTTCCGACCGACTCGGGTCCTGAGAGTCCGACCGACCGATTACGATGCATCCGGACATCGTTCGGTCGGACTCGTATTGACTTCAATGGGAGCCTGTGTTCCGAGCGACAACACTGGCTCCCATTGAAAAAAGGGGTGGTTGGGGAAAACCGTGCACCCTGTGGCGGGCACCCCATGGTGCCTGCCACACTGTGCATGGTTGGAAAGAGGGGTCCCTTGGGTAGTCCCAAGGGACCCATCCAGAGGCCTCTGGGTGAAGGGGACCTGGCACGGGCCCCCAAAGTCAGATTCCGACAGCCGTTTCGTGTCGGGCATGCCGAATCCAAACGGCTGTCCAAAATCTGACATCGTAATCGCTCGTGCGGAAATGCGGTCCATAGAGGTGTACAAATCGGCTCCGAACGACCTTGGGTCTCCGAATGCCGTTCGGAACCGATTCGGACAGACCAAACGGTTTCCTTGCATCATAATCGCTCGGTCGGACAGTTTTCCGATTTGGTCGGAAACATAGGTTCCGACACGGATTCGGAGAATCCAACTGTCATTCGGAGCCTTTCCGAACGACATCGTAGTCGGCCCCTAAGTCAACATACCAACATGAGACAGAGAACTCGGTGGATTGTAACCACAAACCACCCACAAATTACATAAGGATGATGCTTTCTAAGTAACAATCTGTCCTATGAGACTCACATGAGTATTTGTTATCAGTAGGTTCCAAACCTACTGTCACCATGAATAGACACACTCAAGAATACACACTAAGAATATACTTTTATGACTTTTATTAAACTCAGAATACAATTCTAGTTCATATAATGTGCATAGATGTAAATTTAAAAACAAATAAAAAAAGTTGTGACAAAAGCAGCTAATAAACAGAATATTAAAAAAAATTGCAACTATTTAATGTTAGCACCAATAGGAGTTTCCTTAGGCGGCCTTGTCTTTCACCCACATACCTTAGTGGAACAACGGAGTTAGTGTTCTGTATGAAAACTGCTGTTGTCTCTCTGTCTCTAAGCATTCAACAGGTCTGGTGTCCCTAAACAAATGGATAATGCTAGCCAGGCAGCCTGATGTACCTGCCTTTTGGCCTTCGAAAAGGAAAAGGTATTTGTAGGATTCATCTGCATGACCGCTCAGGTCCTGTTCCCTGCTACCTGGAAGCGCTAATTCCTCTCAGCCTAACCTTTGTCTGGGTGCAGATTAAGTATTCCTTTCAGGTTATTCAAATTTATTAAAATCAACAATCAATGTGTGAGTTTAATGCACGTACACCCACTTCTATGAAAAGATTGTGGTTTCAATGTCATTTGAAACAGATATTTATTGGTAGCCACATATTCATAAAGAAATTTTAAATAAGCATTTGAGGAGAGAGCCCCTCTTGATGAGTCTACATGCAACTCTCTAATGTCAGATGTCTACAGACTATTGTCAGGGGAACGTGAGGGTTTGGGGTTAACTTTGTGCTTAGCCTCCACTGAGCTAGATGTAGGTGGATATAATCCTACAAGCAAAACAATTAGTATTACAACTTTGACTATTAGTGTTCCAGCTATTATGTACCTACGTCTACTGGGGTTTGGATTAGTTTTCATTACTTCTCTAAAATCAGACCGTTGGGTGGAATATAGCAGCAGCAGTCTTTCCGTTTTCACCTGTGCAAATTGCAAAACAAAGTTCACATGAGTGTGACGCAATTTATTTACAAAATCTTCATTAGACCACCTTAGTCCTACTCCGTGTTCTTCTAAAATGACACCCTTATGCTCCTTCAGCAGACTCAGGCCTAGGTACTCGTCTTGCTTCTTCTACAAGTCTATATAAATGTCTCTAATAAATGCACAGTTCATATTCACTGATCATCACATCCAGAATGAAATGTCTCCGTCTATTTGATGGCAACGCAATTCAAAATACAGTTTGAACAGAATGTTCAGTTCAAGGAAGTTTGTTTGGATCTGTTATTCCAAAATTCCCAGAATTCTCTCTCGCCGTCATTGGCAGCAAACTATGTCCATTCAGGAGATGAGTGCCTCCGACACCGCTCTCTAGCTCTTTTTGATCTCCTTAGTGCAAGTCCTTCACCTTCTCTGTCACTCAAATCAGAATCCTCAGTATCCTCTGGACTGGTTGGGAGCCCAGATTCATCTGGCGGATTCGGTCTCCCTCTTTCTTGTCTTATCGAACAATGCTCTCCAGTTGCCACTCACAGTTCTACAACACTAGGGCCTTCGTCAGAGTCTGAATCTGGCTCAGTCACCACCACAGGACAAAACTCCCCTGCTTCTGCTCCAACTATCGCCTCATCAAGACCCCTCTCAGGCCAAACAAGTGTTGTTTCAGACTCTTGCTGGCCCCCTACAGCTTGACTAACCTGCTCCCATGGTCTCTCAACCGCCACTGGCACTCCTGGGAGAGGTGCTGTTACATCATCAATGGGACACAGAATTTTATGAGTGTGTGCAGCATTCACCCAGTTGGGGAGACCGCCGCATTTCAAAGCAGTTGTGGTGACTAGGATCACCTGGTACCGGCCACGCCAGCGGGGCTCAAGACAACTCTTCCTCACATGTTTCTTCATCAAGAACCATTTTCCAGGACTAAGGTCATGGCACTACTCCTGGTGAGGTGGGGCTGTGGTTGTTTCAACCTGGTGAGACACAGAATGCCCCACGTCAGCCAGTCCTTTGCAGTAATCAAGAATCATGTCATCTGTAATGTTCACATGCGCATTTGCAGGTACAGCTGGCAATCTCATTGCTCTGCCCATGATAATTTTATTGAAGGACAATCCTGTCCTCCGATCAGGAATGCTGCGACGACTCATCAACACAAGGAGCAAAGCATCAGGCCACTAGCAAAAGACGTGGAAGCACACACTTTTGCTAGTCTGGATTTCAGCGTGCCATTCATTTGTTCCTACAGACCTGAAGCCTCAGGTCGATAGCTACAATGCAGTCTTTGTCCACTTGTAAAGCTGCACTCAACATTCTCAGGATCTCATTGTTGAAATGTGTCCCTCGGTCTGACTGTAGAGAAGTCTGGACCCCGAAAGGAGTTATTAACTCCCTCAACAACAGCTTAGCTACTGTGAGACTGTCATTCCTCCTGGTCGGGTAAGCTTCAACCAAATCACGAGAAAATACATATAGTAACTAGGACATATCTCAGCCAGTTGCACACAGTCATCTCAATAAAATCCAACTGCATCCTGTTGAAGGGACCACCTGTTCTTCCTATGTGTCTCAGTGTCACTGCTGTTCTCTTCCCTACATTCATCTGTTGATACACAACAAATCTGTGACATAAATCTGAATCTGGGGTTAAACCATGTCTGCCTAAACAATCGGACCATGGCATGAGCAGGACCGTGATAAGGCCTAGCCATTGGTGGCAAAATACTATTTGGCAACACAGGTCTTCCATCTCTTGAAACCCAAATGTCATCGTCTCTCTTGGCACAACCTGCTCTGACCCAACTTTGCTGTTCTGCCTTTGATACCTCTTCCTGAAGCCTCTTAACCTCCTCCTATGTATCAGCAGTTATTAACAAAAGAATGTAATTGCTCTCACTGTTCCCTTATCAGTATACTCCCCATATAAGGTACAAACAGTATGAGCACAGTACTTTGCAACCTCACCAGCATACCTGTTGCCCACTGTCACATAATTATCTCTCCTGCAGTGCATCTCACAACCACAACTTGGGCAGGCATTCGCAACGCTTCAAGAAGTTTCCTCACTTGCTCAATGTTACTAAAAGGGGACCCCGAAGAGGTCATAAGTCCCCTCTGGGACCATAACTGTCCGAAGTCATGCACAACACCAAAGCCATACTATCAGTGAAAATTGTAACCTTCAGCTGGTCTGAAACACAGCATGCTCTGGTAAGAGCAATCAATTTCAGCCACTTGTGTGGACAATACTCCTTGAAGCCAGGAAGCTTCAACTACTCCTAAACTGTACAGACTGCATAGGCACCTCTGAAATTTAGCCCATGGTCTCACAAACATGAGCCATCCACAAACAGTGCAAAATCTGATTCAGGTAGTGGTTCATCTTTTATGTCTGGTCTTGGCTTGGAGCACAATTCAGTGACATCGAGACAGTCATGCTCCAATTCACCATCATCATTGTCACTCTCTGGAAGGGGCAACAAAGTAGCAGGATTCAAAACAGCACTGCGCTTCAGTGTGACATTTTCAGCTGCCAGTATGATCTGCACATACTTAGAGGCTTATTTACAAGCCCCTTGAGCCGCTGGTACGTCACTTTTTCTCATATTAAAAGTGACGCACAGGCGGGACAAGGGGCTTGTAAATAAGCCCCTTAGTGAGGCGGCTGTTTGTTAAAGGCTGTGTTCGAGATCTGGTCAACAATATTTCAACAGAATGGGGAACGAAGACTGTCAATGGATGACCCATCACAGTGCTTTCACACCTCTCTATGCGAACACCTGTTACCACCATGGATTTAAGACATCCGGGCAGCGCTGCAGCTACTGGGTCAAGTGTAGAAAGAGAAATATGCAACAGGTCTGCGAGCGCTTCCATACATTTGTGTAAGAACTGAGGGGCTCATTACGATGGCGGGCGGATTGCTACTGCCGGACCGGCGGTGGCGACCGCTCCGCAATCGTAACGTGAAATACCCCCGTCATATTACAATGGCGGTGGGTACTGCGGAGGTCGAAAAGACCGTCCACCGCTTTTCCGTCAGTAGCAATCATTCCGATTGGCTGGCGGAGCGATCAGCATGCCCAGAATGGGGGCAGTGACTAGAAGGCTCCGCCGGCATGATTATGATGCCCACGGTAGCCAGCCTTTCTGTGGTGGTTGAACCGCCATTGAAAGGCTGGCGGAGAATGTCTTCCGGGGCCCGTTGCGGGCCCCCCTTGTGTTGGGGGGAAGTGTGGGTGCACTGGGGGGTACCCATGTTACCCCCTACATTTCACTGCACCAAGTGGCAGGCACAGTGTAGTGCCTGCCACGTAGTGCAGTAAAATGCACAACATGCTCTTTTTCGCATCGTGGCGGTGCTGCTGTCAGCACTCTCTGCCGCAATGCGAAGGGTGCGGAATCCGACCGCAGAGGTGGCAGTCCCATCCTCATCGCATAGGCGGGACCGCCGCACGCATGGCGGTCGGACCCAATCACCGCTACGGTGGCGGGCGGAGCTAATCCGACCGCCATCGTAATGAGCCTCTAAGAGAGCACAGCCCTCCCTCTCACTGCAGAAAAGAGCAAAAGGTTTATTGTAATCAGGCATTCCCAGTGCTGGGGCACGACAGAGACTTTCTCTCAGCTCTAGGAAGGCAATCGAACAACTGTCATCCCAAAGTACTGGATCAGACAAATCCTTGTGTGTCAGCATCTGTAAAGGCTTGGCCACTAGGGAAAAGTTGGGAATTCACTGGCGACAGTAGCCCACTATTCCCAAGAACATCCTGACTTCCTTCTGTGTTGTTGGCGGGTTCATTTGGAGAATCATCGAGATTCTTTCCTGTGACACCTTCCTTGCTCATTTCTCAATGCGATGTCCTAGATACAGAACTTCTTTTCGACAGTATTGCAACTTACTCAGGGATACTTTGGGGTCGATTCCGATTCGGGCCGGAAAAAGCACCGACCGACTCGGAGCCGGAATTAATTCCGACCGACACGTACCTGTGGCGCCCGACCCGCCAAGTACGATGCAAAGCGTGCAAAATCCGACCGACACGTACGAAACCCAAGCCGAACGACCGAGCCACACGGAAAACAGCAATCCGGCCGGAAAAACCCGCGAATCGAACCGACCGACACGCACCCCGAACAAATCCGACCGAAACGTAACCGCAAAGTACGATGCAAGGCGCGAAAACCACGACCGAGTCGTACGAGGACAAGCCGTACGACCGACACGCATACAAAACTGCGAGCCGAAGTAACACAAAACACCGCGACCGACGCGTACGCAGCATAGAAAATTGCACAAACACAGCGTGAACGAAACGGAGAAGACCGTACGAGACAACTGCAGGGTCCGACTCGGTCACAAGAACGTTTCCAACATGCACAGAAAGTACTAAGGGAAAATACACAAAAAAAGGCCAAACAAGCAATTACAAAGCCAATAAATACTGGGGGGGTGGGGACAGAGAACAAAGACACACCCACAACTCCACCCATATAAAGGACACAAATCCCAACCATGATCCTTTGCAAATGCTATTCACCTGCCAGCACTCAACAGACAGCAACCACACACCCACAGCTCATCCCTCACACAAGCCACACACCATCAGCACACCAACAAATAGCTACCTCACATACACCCAGCAAAACACACACTCACACACCTTCACCTGCACACCAACACACACATCACTCACCATCACCACCCATCACCATGCCCCCAAAGAAGAATCACAAGTTCCTAGATTGTGAATTGGAAGTCCTGGTAGACGAGATCCTCAGGGTAGAGCCACAGCTGTTTGGCACACTGGTCCAACAGACACCCATCTCCCAGAAAACAAAGATGTGGGAGAGGATCATCAACAGGGTGAACGCACAATCACCATGTCTGCGCACAAAGACTGACATCCAGAACAGGTGGTATGACGTGCGCAGGAGGGTACGGGAGCTGCTGAAGAAGGACTACCTCCTGAGCCAATACACCGGCAGTGGCCCTCCTGCCAAGCCAGTATACCTCAGGCCCTGGGAGGAGAAGGTGCGGGCCATCCTTCCGCCAGTGAGCGTCTATGGACTAGAAAACATCCCAGAGCCTGGTGAGTACACAACAAATGTACACAATATTCTGCCACAATACACACACACATCACTGTCAAGGGGAGAGTCAAACCATGCACTCTTAGCAATTACACAGCAACCAGAACAGAATCATCCCAAAATGTGTATGTCAGTCAGATAAACACAACACATGCCATCTCAAAGTTACATTTAACCGTGTCATCACATGTACAAACACAACTACAACTACAGCTAGGCAGTGGCACAAATATAACTAACAAACACATCCAGACATGTAGCCACCACTACAACACCAACACACAGTGAAGACCACTGAAAGAAAGGAATTCTGTGTATGCTGGGCAAGTCAGTGTAGCCAATAGCATCATGGGAGTCGTAGTCACAGATATTGCTCACCCCCACAACTGTCCCATCAACACCACCATGAACCATGCGCACATCACAGGGAGTGGAAAAGGACTCACAAGATGGCTGACACTGGCTACTGCTGTGGGGAGCACAAGGCCCTGCTGGCAACTGTGCAACAACCAACAGCAGGACACCACTGACTGACATCCTGAGAGACAACTTGCACTCCCTGCAATGCAAGCACGTTCCATGGTGGGATATCTGGCTGGGTGGGAAGGAGGACTTGCAGCACTGACCATAGTCACAAGCACCTCCCCTCACACACCCCCTCAACACAAACTCCACATAACCCACCTGGGAGAATGCAATGCCTCACATCCTAACTCAAGATCCCACAAAGAACCACCACCCTGGGTTATGTTGTGTGAAGCACAGGGACACTCTTGGGACTTTTAGCCAAACAACTGCCAGGACAACACTCCCAGCCATCCTGTCAGCACAGGCAGCCCACCCCACAGGGAAGCAGAGTCAAAAGGAAGGAAGGATGGGCATGCTGGGAAGGGGGTGGAGGCAATAGCATGATGGGAGTAGTAGGCACAGATATTGCTCAGCCTCACAACTGGCCCATCAACACCACTCACAACCATGCTCACATCACAGGGAGTGGAAAAGGACTCACAAGATGGCTGACACTGGCTACTGCTGTGGGGAGCACAAGGCCCTGCTGGCAACTGTGCAACAACCAACAGCAGGACACCACTGACTGACATCCTGAAAGACAACTTCCACTCCCTGCAATGCAAGCACGTTCCATGGTGGGATATCTGGCTGGGTGGGAAGGAGGACTCGCAGCACTGACCATAGTCACAAGCACCTCCCCTCACACACCCCCTCAACACAAACTCCACATAACCCACCTGGGAGAATGCAATGCCTCACATCCTAACTCAAGATCCCACAAAGAACCACCACCCTGGGTTATGCTGTGTGAAGCACAGGGACACTCTTGGGACTTTTAGCCAAACAACTGCCAGGACAACACTCCCAGCCATCCTGTCAGCACAGGCACCCCACCCCACAGGGAAGCAGAGTCAAAAGGAAGGAAGGATGGGCATGCTGGGAAGGGGGGTGGAGGCAATAGCATGATGGGAGTAGTAGGCACAGATATTGCTCAGCCTCACAACTGGCCCATCAACACCACTCACAACCATGCTCACATCACAGGGAGTGGAAAAGGACTCACAAGATGGCTGACACTGGCTACTGCTGTGGGGAGCACAAGGCCCTGCTGGCAACTGTGCAACAACCAACAGCAGGACACCACTGACTGACATCCTGAAAGACAACTTCCACTCCCTGCAATGCAAGCACGTTCCATGGTGGGATATCTGGCTGGGTGGGAAGGAGGACTTGCAGCACTGACCATAGTCACAAGCACCTCCCCTCACACACCCCCTCAACACAAACTCCACATAACCCACCTGGGAGAATGCAATGCCTCACATCCTAACTCAAGATCCCACAAAGAACCACCACCCTGGGTTATGTTGTGTGAAGCACAGGGACACTCTTGGGACTTTTAGCCAAACAACTGCCAGGACAACACTCCCAGCCATCCTGTCAGCACAGGCAGCCCACCCCACAGGGAAGCAGAGTCAAAAGGAAGGAAGCATGGGCATGCTGGGAAGGGGGTGGAGGCAATAGCATGATGGGAGTCGTAGTCACAGCTCAACATCCCCCACCACATGGCCCAGCAAGCTCACACTCACGCATGCACATCCCACAGAGAGTGGAAAGGCCCATCAAAGATGTCTGACACTGGTGCTGTGTTGTGGGGAGCACAAGGGCATGCTGGGAACTGCACACCAACCAACAGCAGGACACCACTGTCAGCCATCTTGCCATTGCTCTCACACCCACACACACTGAACTCCCCACAAAAGCAAGTAAGTATGGGAATGCTGGGAAGTGGGGTGGAGGCAATAGCATGATGGGAGTCATAGTCACAGACATAGCTCACCCCACAACTGTCCCATCAACACCACCCTGAACCATGCTCACATCACAGGGAGTGGAAAACAACTGACAAGATGGCTGACACTGGCAACTGCTGTGGGGAGCACAAGGCCCCGCTGGCAACTGTGCAACAACCAACAGCAGGACACCACTGACTGACATCTTGAAAGACAACTTTCACTCCCTGCAATGCAAGCACAGTCCATGGTGGGATAACTGACTGGCTGGGTGGGAAGGAGGGCCGGCTGTCAACAAAATACAACCAATGCAGACCATGTTCACACCCCAACAAATACATAGAAATGCCCAAATAATGCAGGACAATGTGCTACACCAATATCAACCCCTGACTGTGACAACTTAGGACAATGCAATGTACAGGCCCGCACCCAGAGGCACAGTCACAACTGTCAGGTGTGTCAACCATTGATGCCTGCAGAAACATAACATACATTGTGTGTGTCTCCCAAAAACAGGTGATGATGGGGACACAGCAGCAGACGCTGAGGAGTCCCAGTCCCAGGCTCAAGAGGATACGGAGCTCACTGGTGTCGAACAGCCTCTGCCCTCCTCGGATGAAGAAGACCAACCTGGCACCTCCGGTGCAAGTCAACATGCAGCACCAGCAGGACCACCAGCTGCAGCACCAGCAGGACCACCAGCTGCACCCCCTGCACCCACCCCTCCAACGACTGTCACCACAAATACCATCCCTGCCGACATGGACAGAACAAGGAGCACCACCAGCACAGGGACCCTGGACCAACGTGGGGCCATGGACACCACCACCACCAACCCCCAAGGGGGACCAGGGTCATCTGTGCGTGCCACTGCACGCACTGCACATGTCGGCAGGGGTGGTGGGAGGGGTGGGAGACAGAGGTCGCTGCTTGCAGAGGTGTCTGGTGTGCATGATGACCCACAACTGGCACGCATAGCCGATGCGTACCAGTCCAGCACCGGAGATCTCAGCCAGGTAGTGGGGCTCCTCAGGGACATTAAACAGCAGCAGGCTGCCCATCATGCCCGCTTGGACTCACACATGTCCCGCGTGGAGTCCAAGTGGGACACACTGCAAGAGATGACGGCGGTGCATAGGGACATATTACAATGCCTCCGCCAGATGAACAGCAACCAGTCTACACCTCCCTGTGTGCCAACAACATCTGGTGCTGAAACAACTGCAACTGCCACAGGGAGGGAGGATGACTCTGGCGGAGAGTCCCCTGCACCGCAGCAGCCTGTACTTGAGGGGCCCCCCAAAGAAGAGGGGTCGTCCGAGGAGGGGCAAGTGAGAGGCCGATGGCCAAGTGCAACCCCCAGGAAGCCTGAACCTGTTCTGGATGTTCACCTTTGTGCGCAAACTGTTCACCCTGTTGACGGCAACACAACTCCCACACATGACATGGGGAGTACAAGTTGGACCAATGTCTCAGACAACTGTGGCCCCGATACTGGGGATTTTGTCTACCAGGACTTTCAATTCATCTAGGAACTTCTGATTGCAATATAAATGTACAGCACTAACCATCCTATGCACTATTCACACAAATGTATCACAATAAACACACTAATACACCATACTTGCCTCTGTTGTGATTCCAACGTGGGTGCTGTCATGGGGATGATGAACTGCAAAATTACACTGTGTATGCGAACTGCAACAGCAAGTACAACACAGGCATGTGAGTAATGGCAACGTGACACATATGAGGGAGACACACCACCAGGGCTACACAACACATACACACCTAGGCCATCTGACTCATTGCCTACACTGATGTTGCCAGGAAAGACGGTGCAATGCACAGACACCACACCTATTCCCAGTTGTAGTCAAGTAGCCCACAGGTGCAGTAAGCAAATGGCAGTCAAATGTGTGACCACAGACAACGCACATCACAAAGTGAAGCACAGGTTTATTACACAGTTGCAACATGTCGTAACCACTACAGATGCAAGGTAATCCCACCTGGCAGCGGGCATACAGTCAACAACTGTAGAAGGAAGGAAGTCCATGGGTGTGGCGCACATCACCTGTAGGGACACAACAGCTACCACCCTGGAAGTACAATGACGTCGTCGGTGGACACAGTTGACCAAACGAATCTGAAAGTACCCTGTGAAGGACAGAAATGACACACAGTCAAAAGCAATGGAGAACAGGACAGAACAGCAAAACTCATGCACAATACATGTTACAAGATACCCACCCAGAACCAAGTTAGCATGTCAACACTGTTGGGGAGTACAGACCACCTGTAAGCACACATCGCTACACACATCCAGTCAAGTAGCCCATGGACACACTCCAACAGCACCAGAGCACCACCTACACATATCATGCCAACTCACATCATTGACATGACACCTCAGGATACTCACATTCAGCTAAAGAAGTTGGTGATGAGCTGTGTGCGGACATCACCATCATCATCATCATCACTGGCATCGTGGTCCAGGCCAGGATCCTCCACAGGTGGCGGATGTTGGTCATTGTCATCCTGGATGAGAGGCAACTCCTTCCGCACTGCCAGGTTGTGGAGCATGCAGCAGACGATGATAATCTTGCACACCTTCGCTGGGGCATATGGGAGGGACCCTCCTGTCTTGTCGAGGCAGCGGAAGCGGCTCTTCAGGAGACCAAATGTCCGCTCAATCACTCTCCTGGTCCGACCATGTGCCTCATTGTAGCGCATCTGGGCTGGTGTCACAGGGTTCCTGAGGGGTGTCAGCAACCACGGCATGTTGGGGTATCCCGAGTCACCTACGGACAGACAAGTGCACATTAGCTGACTTGGAAAAGTGGGCGGAATACTACAGATCAGATCACACACAATGGCACAAAGTCAGTACACACCGACAAGCCAGGCACGCTGGTTCTGCATCTGTGCCATCATCCTGGGGATGCGACTACTCCTCATCACAAAGGCATCGTGTGCTGAACCAGGGAAACGGGCACACACGTGTGAGATGGTCATATCTGCAAGACACACCACCAGTGCATTGACCGAGTGGTAGTGCTTGCGGTTACGGTAGGCCTGCTCCTGGGCCTGTGGTGGTACCAAAGCCACATGTGTCCCATCAATGGAGCCAATGACATGCGGCATCCTCCCCAGGGCATAGAAGTCACTCTTCACGTCAGTGAGTCGTTGCAGTCTAGGGAAATAGATGTACCGGTTCAGGTATAGCAACATTGCCTCCAAAACATCGCGGAGCACACGGCTGAACATGGTCTGTGACATCCCACCAGCAGTCGCCACAGTATGTTGAAAGGTACCGGTGGCAAAGAAGTGTAGGGCTGCCATCACCTTCACCTTGGGGGTCAGCGCTGTAGGATACGGCCGGCCAGGCTGCAAATGTGGGGCCAACTGCACTGCCAAATCCTCAATCAGCTGCCTGGTGAAGCGGTACCGTCGGATGCTGTCCCGTTCCACCATCGTTGCCAGGTCTGGGAATGGTCTATGGACAGCAGGAGCCCTGCAGTGCAGAGGAGAAGAAAGCAAGATTGTCAGTCACCCCACATATGCGGCATTGAACACACTCAATATCACATCATACATCATTATGAGGCACAACTACATGAAGTGTGCAGTTCCGTAAGGACATGTATGGTACATACATGGCCAACATCTGTCATCACGGTTCAACAAGTGGCATCAATAAGTCCCAGGTTGGCCCATTGGATATCATGAGGCCGTGTCACAGTTCCCATCTCCTGCTGCCATGTCACAATCACCCCCACAGTGACATGTGAGGACAGATGTGCCCCAGGCATCACAGCTCAACGACAGGTACATTCCCAGGGACCCTGTATTGCCACATGGACACTGGCATTACATGGAGTATCATGTATACACCACAGCAAAACAACCATGACCCCCACAGGTAGTGGTTCCACTTGCCTCTGCAGGACAGACATGGACGTCTGTGACACACACACGCACAACATCAAAGTCCATGCACACACAACGTGGATGTGGAGACTGTCTCCCATTGTGCACATGAAATCAGAGACATTGTAAACACTACATGCACACAGACTGTGGAGGACCATCACTATTGTGCCACTGGGTCACCCTGGCTCAAACATACCGTCCCACATGGGACTCACGGGGTATGTGACATGACATACACATACACCACCGTGAAATGTGACCATGGCACATGCTCAGATATGAACAGTTGCACATCACAGTGGTCATGTACACGTAACACCCAGGATCCTGTCCCCATGAACACGTGCACAGCCTGGGGGTGGCTGCCCCAGGTGACACCCACAGGACAACATGTACACCAACATACACACAATAGGAAATGCAGCCTTACATGCCTTATGATACAGTTTGGACAGGCTGTGGTGTTGTAGGTGTGCCCCTCACTCCCTGGGAGCTATTTGTGGCTGGCATATGTTCATCTGAGACAGGCATGGTGACATATGCCAGTCACTTGTACAGGGATGCGTTGAACAGCAATGGACCGATCGGTGCACCCGGCCGGCCCATTGCATTCAATGTGTGCGGGTACGCGTTGTACCCCTGTACGCGTTGAACACGCAATGGACCGATCGGTGCGCCCGGCCGGCCCATTGCATTCAATGTGTGCGGGTACGCGTTGTACCCCTGTACGCGTTGTACCGCAATGGACCGATCGGTGTGCCCGGCCGGCCCATTGCATTCAATGTGTGCGGGCTACGCGTTGTACCCCTGTACGCTGTTGAACAGCAATGGACCGATCGGTGCACCCGGCCGGCCCATTGCATTCAATGTGTGCGGGTACGCGTTGTACCCCTGTACGCGTTGTACCGCAATGGACCGATCGGTGCACCCGGCCGGCCCATTGCATTCAATGTGTGCGGGTACGCGTTGTACCCCTGTACGCGTTGAACAGCAATGGACCGATCGGTGCGCACCCATTGTCAATGGCCTAGCCTGGCAACGGACGCGTTTCGAAATTCGAACGAGTCGGTTGCTGGAAATTCAGTTGGTCACCCACAACAATGTTGCAAAATCATGTATGTCATGAAGTTGAAGATTTGAAGGATGCTGTGGGCGTGTATTGGTGCTGCTATTCCATGGATTGGCCAGATTCAGAAGATGCAAACGACTTGGACCTATCACTTTGGACACATGGGACAGTATCTGCCTCTGCAGCACATATATATTGCTGGCTGTTCCCCTGAGAGCTCACTTGCCTGCACTACATGCTCCAGGACGACATCTGCCACTGCACTGCTGCTGTCTCTGCCCCTCTGGACCCTGCAATGGCACGTACTGTGGAGAGAGCCCCAGCCTTCAGCCTTGAGGAGAACCAGGCCCTGCTGGACAGCCTACTTCCACAGTACAGCAAGCTGTATGGGACACCAGGGGAGCAGGTGAGTGTTCTGTGCACTGCCTTTCTGAATGTGCATTTTGTCTGACTAGCAAGGCTGAAAGTCTGCACGCCACTGGCTAGCAGGCTCACTGAGTAGTTGTCACCCCCATAGTGTGTAGTGACATGCACTGGACAGGTATGGTGCAGTGACAGTGCATTTGAACAAGGTTTTACTTCCCATGCAATGATACCATGTAGTGACTTCTGGCAAACTGTCCATGGGCAGCGTTGCACTGCCTGTGTACATCATGTGCCCCTGTGATTGAGACATGTATATACAACTGTGTCATGCACGGATATGTTGCATGTGTAGTAATGGCCTTTTCACTTTGTCATCCTCACAGGTTAATGCCCATCGGAAGCAGGAGATCTGGAAGGACATCGTCCGGGCTGTCCGGTCCGTGGGGGTCTACAAGCGCCGGATCCGCAACTGCCAGAAGAGGTGGCAGGACCTTCGGGGCTGGACCCGGAGGATTGCACGGGTCCAGCTGAAGCTGTCGCCTCCTCGCAGGAGGGGCGGAACACGGACCCTGACCCCCCACATGCTCCAGATCCTGGCGGTGGTGTTTCCAGACCTGGATGGGCAGCTGAAGGCCAGACAGCAGCAAGGAGGGGGTGAGTCAAAGACTGCACTGTGAACTCTGTATTACATGCTATGTGCCCTCCTCTGGCCTGGTTAAACTGCCACAGTACAGCAGTCATGTTGTCCAGGAGCCATGTCCCTCTATTGTGCACTGCCCACTCCTCATCTGATACCCAGGTGTGGCCCTTACATTCAGGGAATTGTGTCACTTGGGACTGTGTCCTTGCAGTTTGCTTCACTCAAGGTGGGGGACAGCATCTGTTTCCCTAACTCTGTTGTGGGCATCATGGGTGGGTCCATTGTTCACACAATGCCTGTGTTCGGACATGTAATCTGCGTGTTGCTTTGATATGCGGTCCACTTGCTGAGCTGAGCCACCACATGTGCCTGGGGTATCTGGCACACACCCATGCAGCGGGTGGGAACAATGTTTGGGCCCCAGGAGTGTGCAGATTACGTGTGTCACACATACATAGCCAGCTATCCACTGTCCAGGGCTCATCCCTCATTCATGTGGGGCAGGACAGTCATGCCTACTCCAGCCCATCCAATACACCTGTACTCCCACTCCCGTGTATCAGCTGACACGTTGTGCGCAGTGATTTGACCCCTCAGGTGTCTGCCTCTGTGTCAGTGTGCTGTGGATTTGTTGCCAGGACTGCTGGGGTGTTTCTCGGTAGGGGCTCAGCATGCCACTGGAGATGTGACCATAGGAGACGATACTTGTGTGTCACATAGGTGTTTGATCAGCTGCCCGTGCAGACTGGGGTATGCGAATGTGAAGTTCAGGCAGCTGTTTCCCATTCACAGCAGATTGTGAGGGGCTCAGGTTCAGAGGGTAGTGTCACAGGTCTCCCATATGTCCAATCGGTATGACCTGGACAGATGAGGGTTAAGATGATGTGTTGTGTGGGGATGTACATGTGCACTTGTGCAGCTCCAGGACTTGCATTCCCCATGACCTACTATTGTGACACAGTGCAGAGTGTTGTTGTCTGGCTGCCAAGTCATACATCACTGAGACAGTGATGTATGACTTAGCAGTCATGCCTCCGCCATGGCATGTGTCTACTTATTGGTGATCCTGCAGGGGAGTGACATGTGCTACATGCACACCATTGTGGCGATGGCTATCAGGACATGGGTGCATCATGGTGTCTGTCGCTGGTATGCATCACATGCATTTCCTATTTGACTCTGGGCATCCCTTTCATCCGGAAACCTGTACTGACTCAGTGGCAAGAGTTGTGATGTGTGCATGTCCACATGCTACACCGTGTCCTCTGCACTGTCCAACTACTGTGTAGGTGGTGCATGTGTCCACACTGGGGTGTTGCTATCCAACAGACACCAGACAGATGGGTGCAAGGCCATGTGGGATGTGAGTGCCATGGTTGGCATCAGACTGACAATTGGCTTCTCCTGTTCAGTTAGGGCACTTTTAGCAATGTTCAACTAATGATGCCAGGGCTTGCTCTGTAATGTGCTGTGCTCACAGTGGTGTGTGCGTTTGGTGCAGGTGACTGATGTCTGTCTGTTTCCCCATTGTTTGCAGATACATCCACGGCCACGGAAGGGGACAGCTCCACGGACCAGGAGGAGCCGGAGAGCCAGACTGGGTCAGCAGCCGAGGAGTGGTCGGAGGGACCCAGTGGCACGGAGGGCGAGGGGAGCCACACCGAGGAGTCCTCAGCAGCATCCACCTCAGCTGAGGACCACAGCGGCTCGGAGGATGACTCCCTTATGGAGGCGGGTGTCAGCAGCCACCACACCCCAGCTAGTGTTGCTGTCCCCGCCACCACCAGCACCACCACCGCCCTCCCATCGGCTCCCATTCCCCAGGTCCGTGGAGGCTCCCATGTTCGGGAGCGTGTCTCCTTCGGGCCAGGCACCGCACCCCCTGCCCCTGTGTCCCCTGCTGCCCTGAGTGAGGAGTCTGTGTACCTCCTTCGCCAGCTCCATGTAGGGCAGACAGCCATGCTGAGTGTCCTCCATGCGCACACCGCTCTGTTGACTCAGCTGGTGTCGTTCATGGAGGGCATCTCATCGGGCATGTCTGACCTACAGAGGGGCAATAGGTCCATGGACTCCTCCCTGACGGCAGCAGTGTCCCTCCTCAGACAGTCCCTCACCCCTCCTGCCTCTGCTCCATCCACACTCCCCAGCACCTTACCCGTCCCAAGCACACACACACCGGCACAGGCACACACCAGCACACACACGTCCAGCACACAGACACACACGCCACAAACAAAACGCACACGCACGCACAGTCAGGGGACTGAAACCAGACTCACAGGGGATGGGGCCCTGGAACACACACACGCATCCACAAGCACTGCGCAGTCCTCAGTTGCCTCTCCCTCCAAAGCACCCTCCCTTGCCTCACCTGCAACCCCAAAGTCACAGCGGCTCTTCCTCTGTGACCTCGGCCTCATCCCCTACGATCCAGCTGCTCCAGCATCCAGGGGGAAGAGGAAGCCCACCCACACGGAGCAGAGTGCCCTCGCCCCCGGACACCCTCCCCAGGCGCAGACAGACTGAGGCCCCCACCCGCAAGTCCCCCGGAGTCGTAAGAGCAAGACCCCGCCGCCGCCCTGCAGCTCAGGCACCAGGTCTCCTTCCTCCATCCCTCAGGCCCCCACTCCACAGGTGCCCCCACCACACCCTGCCCCAGGTTCCCCCACCCACAGATATACCATCCCCAAGAGGATCCGGCCTTCTCCCCCTGCCACTTGCTCTCCCGGCACCACACCCCCGCTGCGCTTGTCTGTGCCACTGATGTGGTGAGGGTGTCCTCCCCTCTGTCCAGCCCACCTTGCCTGTTCCCCATTCTCCTCCCCTGGAGGTAGGCACTGCAGTGGAGTCCACTACCACCCTGTCTGACTTGGGCACTGCAGTGGCGGACCTGTCCACTCCATCTGCAGGGTCCACTGCAGTCGTGCCGGCACCCACAACATCTGAGTCATGCCCCCAGTTGTGCCGGCACACACCATGTCAGACACCTCCACTGCAGTTGTCAGTGGCTCTCCAGCACCCACCACCCCTTCCCTGCCTCCTCCTGGTGAGCCCTGATCCTGTCCCTGCGGTGCCTGGCCTGCCCCCCGGTTGCCCCTCCTAGTGGATTGTCCCTGGTTTTGTGCAGTGCAGGCATGCGTAGGGTGACATCTGCCACTGTCACCCTGTATTGACTTACTTGATGGACTGGCCATTGGCCTTTGTTGGAGCATTACTGTTCTCTGAGTTTTTGGACACACATATGCTGAATAAAGCAACTTTCTGTTCTCTAGTGCTTATGCTTCTGATGTACATGTTGTTGATGATGCTAACCATGCCCTTGCTGCAGTGATGGTGATATTTGGTCTCATGATAATGAAGTGTTACTGTGCAGGAACACATGTGGTCCAGGGGGAATGTGTCCTATCCTGTGGTGTATCCATGTCATCCTTAGCAGCATCTGAGGGTGTCATGTGTTCAGTATTTGGCAATGGGATTTCCTACTTACATTAGCAATTTCACATCTGTGGCTTCCACCCCTGCACATCTGTTGTGCCTGCCATTGTTCAATTCGTCTACTTCCCTGACCGTGTGGCCATCTCCACTGGACATGCAGGTTTGGGCATCAATGGGGAAGGACTCATCTGTGTTGTCAGTGCAACATTGCTATACAAGTGTGTTGGATCTGTGCTGATGATTTCGTTGGCACTCCCATGACCAGGCTGATGTGACGGGAGCCTTCATTTGGTGCTAATTGTTGATTGTGTGACCAAGTGCTCAGCTGACATGATGGGGCCCTACTGAGGCAACATATGGCACAGCTTTCCTCACACAGGAGTGGAGTCCCCTCATGGCAGTGTGTACTCCTGTGACATTGCCTGCGCCCAAGGTGTGTGTTGTATGAGCATGTCTGTGTGTTCACTTCCGTTTTGCTGTGCATGCTGGGATCCCTAGTGTTGTACCTGTTTGTGATGCTTGCTGAGTTGACCTATGTTCCCCCAAAGTCTTCTCCCTGGGTTCTCTGTGATGTGGGTGCATGGCACATTACTGGTCATCAGGGTGTCACCCATAGGTGTGTTTGCTGTCAGGGCTGAGTTTGTGTGCAGACGCAGATGGGTCACAGTCAGGTTTCCCCTTGGCACTTGTTGTTTACACCTGTCATGTGATTTCCAGTTTGTGTTATCTTTCAGTGATTGTGACACGTTGTGTGTGTGACTGCTGGCACTCCTCAGGGTCCGGGCTGCAATGTTGGTTGTTGTCTATGTGTGTTCTTTGTGGGTGACCTTGGCTTCTTCATTGGTGTGTGACTGTGGCTGGGATCCCATTGGTTGGTGTGGT